>SZWC01001499.1:178774-209365 GCA_023375785.1 Penium margaritaceum
AGGGGGAGTATTGGTGTGTGGGCTTTGGTCTGACACTCTTGTGAGGACAGCGATTTTGCTTGGAGGTGGCACGATGTTGTGATTGAGGTCATGCTGGTCTAGACCCGCGCACCTGGTGAGTTCCACCGGTGTGATGTGGAGACCCATTGTCCTCATGTGCTATGTGTGATCCATGCATGATGTGGTCGAGACCCGGATACCCGGAGACATTTTCCGGAGTCCCGAGGACACCTTGTTTCTGTCTCTCTTGCATGATGTTTGACACGTGTGTGTGATTGCCTTCGTGCACGGTCGAGATCCGGGCACTGGGTGGGATGCACCATTGTCACGAGGAGACCCTGTGCTGTGGCATGCTTGATCAGTGCTTGCCATGATTGGTTTCCCGAGCCATCCTGTCCTGTCATTGCTCAGCTATTGTGGCCTTGACGGGTGTGTTGGTATGTGTGGCTTCCACCCATCATGAGCCACAGCCGTGGCAGCTACGGGTGCACCCGGAGCTGATGGTGATCGGTGGCCGCATTGGAGATTGTGACGACCCGACGGGACTCCGGATCGTCCAGGGACTTACTTAGGAGCTATGACATGACAGATCCCTGAGGCGGGCCCTGGTGACATCGGAGGGACGACAAGCGGCGGACTGCTAGCTTGGAGCTGGCCGACTACCGTTCCAGAGCCCCGGACACTGCCGGGACTCCCTACTGTTTTTTTGCAGCCTGCAGGAGTTTTTTCGGCGGACTGGCCATGAGCCCAATTTGCATGTCTTTGCATTGTGTGTCCACCGTCTGATGATGGATGCATGCATGTGACCAGTCGTAGTGTCTGTTTTTAAATCTTGCACGTCTAGGTCCAGACGGCGTAGCATTCTGATATGTGTGCGCACAGTTACGGCCAAAACAGTGGTTTTGGGCCATTTTTAGGACAGCTCTTGGACCGCGGCGTGCGACACCCGCTGTGCACCGCGGCAGGTATTTAGGCCATGGACTTGTCATTTGTTATTTCTCTCCGCAATTGTATTCAGTTTGAGTTTCCTGACACTCTGTTTGTGTCCCAACCCAGACCCTTGCACTTTTGTCTGTAACTTGTGACTGTTGTCACACGCTGACCTGGCGCTGACGCCTAGTGTCGCGGCAAGTGGTTAGGAAGGTTCTAGGAAATTTCTCACCCCTGTCCGTGCAACTTCATAGAAGCCGCACGGACGTGGAGGAGCCGCAGACGAAAATCGCGTCAGCCACCACCTCCCCGTCGGCACGAGCTTGTCCTGGCTTCAAACGAACGCCGTTTTCAGCGTTTGAGGGTGCGTTGGAAAGCTCTTCTCTCAACCTCTCCAGAGCTACTGTTCACGCTCAGTTTAGTGCTGTGTCGCCACCAGCAAAGACTGAAGTGCAACGCAGGTTCGTTTTCTGCTGAAATTCAGGCAGAACAAGGAAAGGTGATGTTTTGCCACGTTTTGCAACTTTTTGGGACCGAAAATTTCACCACCATGTTCAGCACATTCAGGAGCCTCTGTGGTCCAAATTTCGCTTGATTTGGACAACCTTGAATTTCAAGTGCTGAAAATTTTAAATTTCAGCACTTAGCCAAATTTCTGGCCGTCAGCACCATACTTAGCCAAATTTTTGGCAGGACAGTCAAAACTTGCCAGTGTCTCAAATCCTTGAGAAACGCTGTCAGTTTCTTGTTTGGAGCATTTTCGACGCTCGGCCCCATACTGAGCACCGCGATGGCGCCGGTCCTTGACAAGGACAAAGGACCCGCTGATCCCTCTTCCTCCTCTTCGGGCGTTGTGAGCCCGCGGTCGCAGTCCCGCATGATCGATGAGCTTCGTTGGTCGCAATACGAGATGCGCCAGCAGCAGCAGAGGCAGTCCGACGCGTTGCAGGAGATCACGGAGTTACTGCGGGGTCGTTCGATGGCTTCACAGCAGCCACCTGGAGAGACTACTGGGGCTGCACCATCCGCTCAGCAGTCTACACCCTACACAGTGCGGCGGTCTCAGCATAGATCATCACAGGTGGACACCTGGGACGAGGAGGAGATTGAGGATGATTCACGCGAGCACGAGATTCGTGTGCTTGAGGAGCGCATCCGTGAGTTACGTCTGAGATCACAGCCTCCCACTCCACCACCTTCTCGCCGTCAGGATCAGACACGTCGTTCAGCAACGTTCACCTTTGGTGGTGTTTCCCTCACTGGTGGGCTCCCCATGCCCCGCCCACCATCTCCTGAGCCTGAGGTCGCCCTCCCCACGGAGCGGCGACCGAAGGACTTTGAGACACCTCCACCCTGTTACGATAGTGACGAGGGCTTCGATTGCTGGGAGACCCTATTTCAGGTGTGGGCCGATTTTGAGGGTATCTGGCCGTACTACCACAGCCAGTACCAGACCCGCGACGCTCACCAGGCCCAGACAGCAGCGAGAGCGATGCGGGGTCTCCTCTACGCCATGCCACGGGAGACTGTGATCAACTTTCGTCCTTTCCTCTGTCAGACCGGGACAGGGATTGGAGCAGATCCGCATCAGGGCTAAGAGCTGGCCCTGACACTTCTCGCTGCGGAGACCCATGCCACGAGGGCGGCCCGACTACGTGAGTTTCACTCCCTCCGCCAGGGCCCCACAGAGCTCGCAGCTGACTACTGGAGGCGCGCGATGCGCCTTTACACGCGCTTTGGGACCGGTGGCGGGACGCAGTTGTGGGCGCTCGACACCATCATGATGGGAGCGCATTTGGACCACGTGAAGCTCTTTACGGGCTTCGATCGTGTGGCTCTCTCTNTGGCCGTACTACCACAGCCAGTACCAGACCCGCGACGCTCACCAGGCCCAGACAGCAGCGAGAGCGATGCGGGGTCTCCTCTACGCCATGCCACGGGAGACTGTGATCGACTTCCGTCCTTTCCTCGGTCAGACCGGGACCGGGATTGGAGCAGATCCGCGTCAGGGCTGGGAGCTGGCCCTGACACTTCTCGCTGCGGAGACCCATGCCACGAGGGCGGCCCGACTACGTGAGTTTCACTCCCTCCGCCAGGGCCCCACAGAGCTCGCAGCTGACTACTGGAGGCGCGCGATGCGCCTTTACACGCGCTTTGGGACCGGTGGCGGGACGCAGTTGTGGGCGCTCGACACCATCATGATGGGAGCGCATTTGGACCACGTGAAGCTCTTTACGGGCTTCGATCGTGTGGCTCTCTATGAGCTGTCAGAGTCACTACAGCTGCTTCCTTGGGCCCATCGCTACTTCATCCAGGCCACATCGGCTCATGAGGCTGCCGTCGATCATCAGCAGAGTCCACTGGTTGCAGCAGTAACTGCGACGCCTCCTACGCCTCAATCCCTGCTCACCAGTCCCACCTCGACCGCCTCCTCCTCCTCCTCCTCTACTCCGAGCGGCCACACTAAGGGCGTTGCAGCGGCCACACAGGAATAGAAGGGGAGGAAGCGACACGAAAAGGGACAGCAGCAGTAGCAGCAGCAGCAGCAGCCGGCGAGTAGTGGCAGTGGACGTTCTGTCCACTGCTACAACTGTGGAGGCGCTCACCGCTACACAGAGTGTGAGCAACCACTTGACTGGACTCGGATCATGCGCGGCCTCCAGGCGGCGCACGCATAGCGGACTTCCTCGAGCGGCACACGGACTGGGCGCGCCGCGACCACGATGTTGCAGACGCACCCGTTTCATGAGGCGGTAGCAGTGAGGTGGACCCTCGGGATCGCACTATCGCAGAGCTTTGTCAGCTGCTGGCGCTTCGTACTCAGGGAGGTATGAGTGTGTTGTCACAGCCGAGTGGTCCCGACACAGCTTGTCTTATTGTGTCTGTTGCTCATGATGATGCTTGTGGTGGAGCTATGGTGGCTTGCGATGAGGATGGACCTGACAGTATTGACTGGCTTGCCGAGTCATAGATCAGTGTTGTCCGTCGTTGTTCCGAGTCCTGTGCTGAGCGCCCAGCAGAGACAGAGTGTTCTGTGGCACGTTGCTCAGTGTCGACGACTGGTCGTGATCCGAGTGGCACCTGGATTATTGACTCTGGGGCCACTCATTACATGACCTGTCGTCGCAATGACTTCATTGTGCTGGGTCCCGTTGCGTCTATTCGGTCTGTTCGCACAAGGTCTGGTCAGTCGTTGCCTGTACAGGGAATTGGGGTTGTGCGGTTCGATGGTCCGTCTGACCCCTTGTACATATCTGATGTGCTCTTTGTCCCTGCTCTTGAGCTCAGCCTGCTCTCTGTTCGTCTATGCACCAGGATGGGCCTCACTGTTGAGCACTCTGCTGACTCTGCCACAGTGACTGCTCTTGACACACGTGCCGTTGTACTTCGTGCCTCTGTTGTTGATGACCTGTATCGTGTGTCTCATTGCACTCCCTCTGCTTCTCCTTCCCCTCTCCCTTCTGCATGAGTGTTTGTCACTGGTGTTATCTCCCCGGAACACCAGCGCTTGTTACACCGTCGCCTCTGCCATGTGAGCTCGGACACTGTGTCCAAGCTCATTCGTACTCAGCCAGGTTTTGACGCAGCTTCTTTTGAGAAGCCGCCCAAGACCGACTGTTTTTTTTGCGTCTAGGGTAAGATGCATTGCTGCTCTTAACCTGACTCCTCCTCCCGGGCACTACGCCCACTTGATTTGGTTTACTCGGACCTTCTCGGCCCTCTCCCAGTCGAGTCCCTCTCTGATCGGGGTCGATACGTTCTCATCCTGACTGATGACTTCACGCGGATGCGGTGGGTCTATAGCCTGCGCCACAAGAGCGATGCCGCATTGGCAGTCCGCTTGTGGCTTGTGATGGCTGAGCGTCAGTCTCGTCACACTCTGCACACATTCCGTTCATATCGTGGTGGCGAGTTCTTGGGAGAGATGGATGCCTACTTTGCCGAGCACGGCATCTTCCACCAGCTCTCCGCCCCTGCTACACCACAGCAGAACGGTGTGTCTGAGCGTTGGAACCACACCATGGAGGATTCCGTTCGTGCTATGCGGTCTGAGTGCGGTCTACCGGAGTCCTTTGCCTTTGAGGGCTTCTCCTACATGACGTGGGTCTGGAACCGCTTGCCGCATGGTCCGCTTCCAGACCATGTCACGCCGTATCAGCTGTGGTTCGGCCATCGTGCTGATCTCCACCTCGCTCGCATTTGGGGATCTCTCGCTTGTGTCTGGTACACCGAGGACCAGCAAGGTTCTAAGGTCTCACCTCGGGGACTCATGTGTGCCTTCCTCGGCATCTCCCCCCGGTCGGAGGCCTGGCGGTTTTGGGGCCCTATTCGCCATCGCATTGTCGAGTCTCGAGATGCTCTCTTCTTTGATACTCTCACCTACCGCGACTTGTCCAGAATTCTGTCGCTGGCCGCCGACCACGTTCCTACCTGTGTGGCTTCCCGGCGGATGGGGGAGACTAGTCCTGCGGATGGGTCCGGCCGGGCTTCCTCACCTGCTGACCGGTCTCCGGCTGCTGACGATCCGGCCATCGTGGCTGTGGGTCCAGTAGCCTCATCCGTACCGTCCGACACACCCGATCCTGTGCCACTTCCTTGTTCCACACCGGATCCCGTGGGGGCTCCAGTTCCCTCTGACACACCTGATCCCGTACAAGCGTCAGTTCCCTCTGGCACACCTGACCCTATTTCGGTGTCAGACCCTTCTGGCACACCCAATCCCATACTGGTGACAGTGTCGGTCCCCTCCGGTACACCTGACCACTTACCAGTGTCAGTCCCCTCCGTCACACCCACTCCCGTGCATCCACCCATGCCTCCTACGACTCTGGCACATCAGCCCTCCCCGCAGCTTGAGGCGAGCGCTGCGTCGAGGTACTCCCACGAGCCTGGCAGTCGCCTGCGTCCATTGCCCTTTTGAGCTCAGCGGACTGCTGACCCTGTGCCCAGACGACCGACTCGTAGTGTTCAGAGTGGCGAGCCCAGCACTAAGGCCCTTGGCCTGAGTGTCCAGGCAGACTACACCGATATTCACCCAGCATGTCATGTCGGCCATAAGTTGGTCTCTCGAGAGTTCCTGGTCCCTTGCGACGCCGTAGCCGACCTTGTCACGGTCAGACCGAGTCCAGAGGCGTGTGTCTTAGCCACCTAGAGCGCTCCCTCGACGATGCCTAATCCAGGCACGTTGAAGGAGGCACTCTCAGCTCACAATGCAGACCTGTGGCGTGCTGCTTGTGAGGATGAGCTAAGAGCCATCCGTGAGCACGGTGTTTATGAGCTTGTCGACCTCCCGCCTGGGCGGAGGGCTGTACAGGCCAAGTACACTGGATTGCTACAATGCTCGCTTGATGGCCAAGGGGTTATCGCAGGTTGCGGGAATGGAATTCACTGACACCTTTGCACCGGTTGGCCGCATGACCACGGCTCGCGCTCTGTTTGGGGTTGTTGCTCACCACGACTAGGTGCTGCACCAGATGGACGTGAACAATGCGTTCCTCCATGGCACCTTAGAGGAGGAGATCTACATGGTCCAACCACCTGGGTTCGAGGTCGGTGACAAGGTCTGGCTCTTGCGCAAGGCCTTGTACGGCCTGAAACAGTCACCCAGGTGCTGGAACTTGGAGATCACTGGTACACTGACACGTGCCGGTTACGTACAGAGTGACGCTGGCCCGTCCCTCTTTCTCAGACGGATAGGTGACAGCTTCACTGCCATCCTGGTCTACGTGGACGACCTCCTGATTGCGTCTCCCTCTATGGAGGCCGTGAAGGAGGCCAAGGCAGTTCTCCAGGCTGCCTACAAGATGAAGGACCTTGGTCCTACAGTTGTGCTTCTCGGAATGGAGATTGTGCGTGATCGCCAGCGACGGACACTCTTGTTACACCAGGCGCGTTATGCCCATGTTGTGGGGGAGCGATTTGCTGACATCTTGAGTGCACTTCCTACAACCTCCACCCCCATCACACGTGACGGGCAGGATCCTCTGAAGGTAGATGATTCCGCGACCTGGGGGAGACAGTGGACGTGACCCTATACTTGCGCCTGATCGGCTCCTTGATGTTCTTGGTCACTACCACACGACCCGACATTACCTTTGCCGTCAAACTCCTTGCAAAGTTTTCACAGTGTCCTCGGGCGAGAGCCCTTCATGCTGCTGTGCGAGTGGTGCGGTACATGGTGTCCACACCGTACCTCGGACTCTGCTTTCGACGGCAGTGTTCGGTAGTAGTTGATGGCTACACAGACAACGACTGGGCGTGGAGTCCTGATGGGCGCTGCCAAACAGGCTACGTATTCCTGCTTGGTGGCACCGCTGTGTCGTGGCACAGTGGCAAGCAGGGTTGTATCGCACGTAGCTCATCAGAGGCTGAGTATGTTGCTCTGGGGGCTGGGGCTGCTGAGGTGTTGTGGCTGCAGCGTCTGTTTCGTGAGTTGCGTCAGTCTGTGCCCTGCATTGTTCTGCGATGTGACAACCAGAGTGCTCTTGCCATTGCAGACAACTCTGGTGTGTTTCATGCACGCACGAAGCACATTGCTGTTGAGCATCACTTTGTGCGTGATCTTGTGGAGAAACAGGTAATCTCTGTCATCTGGGTCGACACGGACATGCAACGGGCTGACTTCTTGACCAAGGCGCTTGCGCGTGGAAAGTTCATGGTTGCCATTTTTTCTGTCGGGCTACGCCCCTTGCCTGAGAGTGGCTGAGAGTGGGGTGTGTGAGCATGGACTGTTGTACATCTAGTTGTGCACATGTGTCAGTTCTGCACGCGTATGGACATGCGTACCATCGGGTCATGGGGGAGTGTTGTGATGTGAGCTGTTTCCGTCCGTTTGTACAGCTTACTGTGACCACTCGGCCGTGTCCATGCTCGTGCAGATCCCTGATGCGGACCCAGCTGGCGCCGGAGCACTGATGGTTGGTGNGGACATGCAGCGGGCTGACTTCTTGACCAAGGCGCTTGCGCGTGGAAAGTTCATGGTGGCCATTCGTTCTGTCGGGCTACGCCCCTTGCCTGAGAGTGGCTGAGAGTGGGGTGTGTGAGCATGGACTGTTGTACATCTAGTTGTGCACATGTGTCAGTTCTGCACGCGTATGGACATGCGTACCATCGGGTCATGGGGGAGTGTTGTGATGTGAGCTGTTTCCGTCCGTTTGTACAGCTTACTGTGACCACTCGGACGTGTCCATGCTTGTGCAGATCCCTGATGTGGACCCAGCTGGCGCCGGAGCACTGATGGTTGGTGGATTCACCCGCCAGTAGCCACCAGGCTGCTGCCATGACGTCCTGGATGCTTGCTGGGGTACTCTGCAGTTTTTCAGCAGACGCTAGAGTTTTCTCGGTGGATAGGCTCTTGAGGCCGATTTGCATTTTTTGCATTTTCCTTCCACAGATTGATACCAGACTTGTGCGTGTGACCAGTTGTAGCGTCCGGCTCGAGATTTTGCACACCTAGGTTCAGATGGCGCAGCATTCTGACATGTGTGCGCAGAGTTACGGCCAAAACAGTGGTTTTGGGCCGGTTTTAGGACAGCTCTTGGACCGCCCCGTGCGACACCCGCTGTGCACCGCGGCAGGTATTTATGCCATGGACCTGTCATTTGTTATCTCTCTCTGCAAATGCTTATGAAGCATTCAGACACTTTGCCTTGTGTCCCCTAGCCAAACCCTTGCCTTTACGTGCACGACTTGTGACTGTCGTCACCGTCTGATTAGGCACTGACGCCTGGTCAACGGGAGTGTGGCTAGGAATCTTCTATGCATCTTCTTTCCAAAGGAACTAGATAGTGCGCAAGTTAGTGAGAAGATGCGTGCAAGCTTCCTAGCGACACAGCCGCTGACTAGGCGTTAATGCCTGGTCAGACGGTGACGACAGTCACAAGTCGTGCACACAACGGCAAGGGTCTGGCTAGGAGACACAAGGCAAAGTGTCAGAATGCTTCAATAGTATTTGCAGAGAGAAATGACAAATGACAGGTCCATGGCATAAGTACCTACCGCGGCGCACGGCGGGTGTCGCACGCGACACTGCAAGGTCTGTCCTAAAACCGGCCTAAAACCACTGTTTTGGCCGTAATTCTGCGCAGACATGTCAGAATGCTACGCCGTCTGAACCTAGACGTGCAGAATCAAAAGTCAAATGCTACAACTGGTCACATGCATGCATCCGGAATCAAGCGGTGGACACACAATACCAAACATGCAAATCGGGCCCACGGCCAGTCCACCGATAAACTCCTGTGTGTTGCAGAAAAACTGCAGGAGGTCCCGGGTAGCGTCCAGACCTCTGGAACGGTCATCGGTCAGCTCCAGGATGGTAGTCCGCCACCAGATGACGCACCGGTGCCTCCAGGGTCCGCATCAAGGATCTGCACAAGCATGGACACGGCCGAGTAGTCACAGTAAACTATACAGGTCGACAGGAATGTCACAAATCACAACACTCCCCCATGACCAGATGGTACGCAAGTCCATACACATGCAACACTGAGACGAATAAAAAAAACAAGTGCAACGACAAATGTGACATGGACACGGACACACCCCACACTCAACCACTCTCAGGCAAGGGGCGAAGTCCAACACAAGGAATGGCCACCAGGAACTTCCCGCGTGCTAGTGCATTCGTCAAGAAGTGAGCACGCTGCATGTCTGTGCCAACCGAAATGACGGAGATCACGTGTCTCTCCACCAGATCACGCACGAAGTGATGCTCAGCCGCAATGTGCTTTGTGCGAGCATGAAACACACCAAAGTTCTCCGCAATGGCAAGAGCACTCTAGTTGTCGCAACAAAGCACGATAGCGGGTACTGACTGGCCAAGCTCATGGAACAGGCGTTCCAGCCATACCGCCTCAGTAGCCCCTGCACCCAGAGCAACGTACTTTGCCTCCAATGAGCTATGTGCAATGCAGCCCTACTTCCCGCTGCGCCAGGACACAGTGGTCCCACCGAGCAGGAAGACGTAACCGGTGCGACTGTGTCCATCTTGGCTGAAGGACGAGTCGCTATCGGTGTAGCCGTCAAGGACCACCGAGCACTGCAGGCGAAAGCAGAGTCCGAGGTACGGTGTGGAGACCACGTACCGCACCACTCGTACAGCCGCGTGAATGGCTCTAGCGCGTGGAGCCTAAGAACATTGGGCAAGGAGGTTGACGGCAAATGCAATGTCACGACGTGTGGTAGTGGCCAGGTACATCAGAGATCCGATGAGGCGGAGGTACAGGGTCACATCCACTGTCTCCCCCAGCTGTGTGGGATCGTCAGCCTTCATGGCATCCTGCTCGTCAGGCGTAAGAGGTGTGGAATCCGTGGGCACTACACCAAGACGGTTGCTGAAGCGCTCTCCCACAACACGTGCGTATCGGGCCTGATGCAGTAGTAGACTGCGACGTCTGCGGACTCGCACGATCTCCATGCCAAGAAACACCGCTGCAGGACCAAGGTCCTTCATCCTATAGGGAGTCTGGAGGACAGCCTTGGCCTCCTTCACGGCCTCCAATGAAGGAGACGCGATCAGGAGGTCGTCGACATAGACCAGGATGGCGGTGAATCGCTCAAGCGTCCGTCGGATGAAGAGAGGGATGTGCCTCGCTCTGTACATAACCCGCACAAGTCAGGGTGCCAGTGATCTCCTGATTCCAACACCGAGGAGATTGCTTGAGGCCGTACAAGGAATTACGCAAGCGCCAGACCTTGTCACCATCCTCAAAACCGGGTGGCTGAGCCACGTAAATCTCCTCATCTAGAGAGCCATAGAGGAACGCATTGTTCACATCCATCTGGTGCAGTTCCCAGCCATGCTGAGCCACTATACCGAACAGAACTCGAGCTGAGGTCATGCGGCCGACAGGGGAAAAGGTGTCAGTGTCATCTATACCCTCAATCTGAGAGGACCCCTTGACGACCAAGGGGGCCTTGTGGCGTTCCAGTGAGCCATCCGGCTTCACCTTCTTGTGAAAGACCCACTTGACCTGAATAACCTTCCTCCCAGGTGGAAGGTCGACTAGCTCGTAAACTCCGTACTCTCGGAAGGCGCGGAGCTCATCCTGGCAAGCAGCACGTGACGTGTCAGCATCCTATGACGAGAGAGCTTCCCTCAGTGTGTCGCGATCAGGCGCCATAGAGGGAGAGCTCTGCGTGGCAAGAGCGCACGCCTCAGTGCTAGGTCTGACGACCACAAGATCGGCTGCTACATCACAAGCGATATGAAACTCGCGAGTGATGAGGTCGTGTCCTACGAGACACAATAGATGTACCTCTGCGTGCTTAGTGCGGACACTCAGGCCCACGGCCTTTGTGCCGGGATCAGCACTTCCGATGCTGCGAGTAGAGCACCGGGACGCAAGACAAGACACTCGCTGAGCTCCAGAGTCCAATGGTCGAAGGCGACCACCTGGCTCACGGGAGTAACCTGGGCTAGAGGGGCGCACCTCCGGCCCAGAAACGGGCATAATCGCAGCTGGGGAGGGCTGAGGCAAGGGAGCTGGTGATTCCATGCGAGGAGACACAGGGCTCAGTGTGACAGTAGGAGCAGGTGCGGCAAATCCACGCACGGAGGCAGGGGTGGTCAAGCACACAGGTATGGTCACAGGAGTATGCACAGGTACAGGATCATGGGTACCTGTGGGGCATGAAGGGGTAGGTGTAGGAGCCTGCGGTGCTGGAGATATCTCTTGACCAACAGTGATGATTGCTGGGTCATCAAGCGCCGGAGAGGTGGAGGGAGCTCGAACGGACCCATCAGCCTGGCGTTTGATGCTCGCAGGCGTAGACTCCCCCATCCATCGAGAAACCTCACACATGGGAACATGCGTGACGGACAGCGACGTGATCGAAGTCAGATCACGATAGGTGAGGGACTCAAAGAAGAGCATGTCACGGGACTCAACAATGCGACGATGAGTAGGGTCCCAAAAACGTCATGCCTTCAACCGCGGGGAGATACCGACGAAGGCACACAAGCGACCCCGCGGGGAGACCTTAGACCCCTGCTCGTCCTCAGTGTACCACACATAAGCCAAGGATCCCCAGACGCGAGCGAGGCGCAAGTCAGCATGGTGGTCGAACCAGAGCTAATACGGTGTGACGTGGTTTGGAAGAGGACCATGCGGGAGGAGGTTCCAGACCCAAGTCATGTAGGCGAAGCCTTAAAAAACGAATGACTCCGGAAGACCACACTCAGGCCGCATAGCGCGAACCGCATCCTCCATTGTGCGGTTCCAGCACTTAGAGACACCGTTCTGCTGGGGAGTAGCAGGAGCGGAGACCTGGTGAAAAATCCCGTGCTCGGTGAAGAAGCTGTCCATCTCACCAAGGAACTCGCCGCCGTAATCCGAGCGGAAGGTGTGCAGCGTGTGGCGAGACTGACACTCAACCATCACTAGCCAGAGATGAACCGCGAGAGTGGCATCAATCTTCTTGCACAGGCTGTAGACCCACCGCATCCGGGTGAAGTCATCAGTCAGGGTCAGGACATAACGACCCCGATCGGACAGAGACTCGACAGCTAGGGGACCGAGAAGGTCCGAGTGAACTAACTCAAGAGGGTAAAGTGCGCGTGAGCGAGAGTCAGGGTAGGTGCAACGATGCATCTTACTCTGAGCGCCAAAAAGGCAGCCGGTCTTGGGCGGTTTCTCGAAAAAAGCCACGTCAAGACCGAGGGTGGGCTGTGTTTGAATGAGCTTCGACACAGTATCGGAGCCTACATGACACAGGCGGCGATGAAGCAATCGCTGGTGCTCAGGAGAGAGAACACCAGTGACAAAGACACGAGCGGAAGGGGAGGGGGAGCAAGGAGCACAAGTCCAAGAGACACAATACAGATCATCAACAAAAGAGGCACGAAGAACAACGCTACGAGTGTCAAGAGCAGTCACAGTTGTGGACTCTGCAGTGTGCTCCACAGAGAGTCCCATCAGTGTGCAAGCACGTACAGAACGCAAGCTGAGCTCAAGGTCAGGCACAAATAGCACCTCGGAAAGATACAGGGGGCTAGACGGACCATCGAAACGGACGACCCCAACACCCTGGACTGGCAAGGGCTGACCAGACCTTGTGCGGAAAGAACGAACAGATGCAACAAGTCAAAGAACAACGAAATCACTGCGACAAAAGGTCATGTGATGAGTGGCACCGGAATCGATGATCCAAGTGCCACCGGGATCATGACTAGAGGACATCACAGTACAACGAGCAATGGAACACTTGACCTCAGACGGACGATGGGCAGTAGGTGGGGAGGAACAACGGAGGGCACAAAGGTGAGACTCATGAATCCAGTCCGTACAGTCAGGTCCATCGTCATCACATGTCGACTGTGCTCCCCACACGAGTCATCCTGAGTCACAAGAATAGACAAATAGACAGTCTGTGAACCACCCAGCTGTGACAACACACTCGTACCTCCCTGAAAACGAAGTGCTAGAAGGTGTCGGAGCTCGGTGATGGTGCGGTCACATGGGTCTGGATCGACTCTGGTCGCCGATGATGAAGCGGGAACTGTTGCGGTCGTGGTCGTCGCGCGCCCGGAGGATGTGCTGCTCAAAGTAGACCATAGTGCTTGCGCAACCAAGAGCCCACGAGTAATCCGCGCCCAGTCGAGCGGCTGCTGGAACTCGGTGTAGCGATGGGCGCCTCCACAGTTGTATGAGTGAACAGAGCGTCCACTGCTACTGCCCGATGATTGCTGCTGCTACGGCTGCTGCTGGCCCGAGCCACGCCTCCGTCTCCCCTTCTTCTCCTATGCTACTGACGCAACACCCTATGTCTAAGTTGGTGTAATCGGGGCAGAAGGGGAGGAGGAGGAAGAGACAGAGGATGGATAAGGAGTTTGCAGGAGGGGTGTCGGTGGCGACGACTGCTGCAGTAATGGGGGTCTCCTGATGAGCCATCGTTGCCTCACGGGCGGAAGTCACGTGGAGGAAAAACTGGTGCGCCCAATGAAGAAGCTGTAGTGAGGCCGAGAGAGGCTCGAGCACGGCATCGCTGTACCGCGTGAAGATATCTGTGTGCTCAAGGCGAACCCCGAGCATGATCGTGCGGAGCGCTCACAGTTGAGTGCCTCCTGAAGTCCCAAGGCGCGTGTAAATGCACATAGCGTGTTGCCAGAAGTTGGTTGTAAGCTCGACAGGCCCCTGGCAAAGGGAGTGAAAGGCACGGATGAGCGCGGCGCGGGTGGCGTGCGTCTCTGCAGCAAGCAGGGACAATGCTAGGTCCCAGCCCCCGCGTGGATCTGCGCCGGTGCTCGTGCCCGCCTCGCCAAGGAATGGGCGGAAGTCGACGACGGTCTCGCGCGGCATGGCGTAGAGAAGTCCGCGCATCGCCCTGGCCGCTGTCAGCACGTGAGCTCGGTCCGTAGTCTGATACGGACTATGGTAGTAGGGGCACACGCCCTCTGAAGTGGCCCAGACCAGGAAGAGGATCTCCCAGGAGTCAAAGCCGTCCTCGCTGACGTACCGTGGGGGCGGCATCTCGAAGTTCTTGGGTTGCCGCTCCGTAGGGAGAGCAACCACAGGCTGAGAAGGACAAGGGAAGGGAAAGACGCTGGGAAGAGGGAATTCGCTGGGGTGGAGATCAGGCAACGATTGAAAATCGGGAAAGGGAGACGTGTGTGGGGGCCGAGAGCTCGTCTAAAGCTAGCGGATACGATCCTGAAGCACATGAATCTCGCGCTCCAGGGAGTCGCCCTCCATGCGTGGCACGTCTGGATCGACGTCCCAAGGATCAAGAGGTGGTGCATCGGCTCCCGCTCCTGTCTCCGATGCTGGAGTTGACTGCTGTGTAGAGGGTGTGATCCCGGCCGCTCCCTCAAGAGTCTGTCGTGGAGTCGTGGAATGTCCTCGAAGGAGCTCGGTAAGTGTACGGATGGCGTTAGTCTGCTCCTGCTGCAAGCGACGCATCTCGTCATGCTTCCTCCGTAGGTCCTCAATGGCCTGCGAGCGTGGGCTCATGACCTCTGAGGAGGAAGAAGAAGGATCTAGTACCCCCTTTTCCTTCTCGTCAGGCGGGGCCATGGTGCCACTCATTATGGGCCGAGACGTCAACGTGGTCGAACTGCAGAAACGAGAGCGTTTCTTGAGGAGTTGAAACACTGGCAACTTTTGACCATCCGACCGAAAACTTCACTAAAGCAAGTAGTGATGTCAGCAGAAATTTGCTAACGTCAGCAAGATCTGATGATGTCAGCAAGTAGAAGTGCTGACGTCAGCTCGCCTTTTTTAGTCAACTCTCGCGACCTCTGCGTGAGCTGGCGGCCGCTCCACAACAGCCGCGCAGGAGCTGCGTGGAAGTTGTGCAGTAGCTTCCGCTCGGCTGCTGCTGCTGCTGCACCGTCAGCTGCAGCAACAGCCGCGCGGCTGTGTGCGGAGCGGCTGCCTGGCCGCTTCGCGCGTGGCTGTGGCAGCAGCCGCGTGCTGCTGTTGCTGCTGCTGTGCGCCGCGGCTGCTGCACGCTGCTGCAGCCGCCGCGCGCTGTTGCCGTTGTTGCTCGGCGCTGCCGCTGCTGTCGCTGCTGCTGCTGCTGCCGCTGCTACTGCCGCTGTTGCTGCGCTGCTGCTGAGCTGCTGCCGCCGCTGCTGCTGCTGTCACCGCTGCTGCTTCTGTCACCGCTGCTGGCGATTGTAGTCTCACATGGAGGTGGTGAGCGACGTCGATGGTGGTCTGCTGTCATCGACGGGTCCCTGTGGATCTGCTGTAGCTGTGGCTCTCACTGCTGCTGCTCTGTTGCGTCTCTGCTGCAGAGCTCAATGAGAACTGTCTCACCTCTCTGATACCATGAGAAGATGCGTGCAAGCTTCCTAGCGAAAGGTCCAAGCAAAAGGTCCTAGCGAAAGGTCCTGACAAATGACAGGTCCATGGCATAAGTACCTGCGGCGGCGCATGGCGGGTGTCGCACGCGGCAGTGCAAGATCTGTCCTAAAACCGGCCCAAAACCACTGTTTTGGCCGTAACTCTACGCAGACATGTCAGAACGCTACGCCGTTTGAACCTAGACGTGCTGAATCAAAAGTCAAACGCTATGACTGGTCACATGCATGCATCCGGCATCAAGCGGTGGACACACAATACAAAACATGCAAATCAGGCCCACAACCAGTCCACCAATAAACTCCTTTGTGCTGCACAAAAACTACAGGAGGTCCCGGGTAGCATCCAGAGCTCTGGAACGGTCGTAAGTCAGCTCCAGGATGGTAGTCCGCCACCAGATGACGCACCGGTGCCTCCAGGGTCCGCATCAGGGATCTGCACGAGCATGGACACGGTCGAGTGGTCACAATAAATTTTACAGGTCAACAGGAACGTCACAAATCACAACAGTTAGGGCGGTGGCCTTGTTGATGCAGCTTGTGGGAACCCACGTTCGTTGCGTAGTCCCCTTAGTGTGTTGCACTAGAGTCTAGGTCTGAGAGCTCTAGTTTGTCACTCAAAAGTGTGCCCGGCAGAGTAAGCGCCATATGGCACGTGGAGTGAAGCAATGACTGATTAGGAATGAAGAATGAGCAACCAACTGAGACCCCTCCCAGTTCTAGCCTCACCTCAGCTATGTGAGGCTTGTTACTCAGAAAACCAGCCAACCAGGAAAATCATAGCATTATCCTGTCTGGCAGAATTCTCCTAGGTGAGACCTGCCAGACACCAGGCACCCCAAAACCCGGGCGTTGTCCGTTTTGCCTAAAAAGTGGACCATACCAAAGTAACCCCCATGAAAACACAGTCGTGCAGTCAAATCAGCAAGAAAAACAAACAGGGGAGTGACGTTTGCCTGAACTTAGGCACCGGCTACACTACTCCTAAGAGCCAACTACGATTACTGGTAACATAACAGCCAAGGGTAACTGCCGATGGAGCTGGTCGTGCGAGGGTGTAGTATTAAAAGCACAAGGAGGAGGAGAACCACACGCCCGGCTTCACAAAGACACGTCCACTCCAAAAAATAGCACCCCACGACATCAACGTCCATCCACTCAGTCGTCTGCACGAGCATGTATACCAGCCGAGAGGTCACAGTATGAGTCAGTGAGGCAATGCACAGGTCAAACAACAAGACTCCTCCATGATCCAAAGGCATCAGTGTACATGAGCGTGCAGAAATAATGCTCCCCCATGCTCCCCGACCCAATACTCGGTGTAAGAACGAGAGGAGATGGTAAGAAGATTCTAGGAAACTTCCTAGCACACTTGCCACTGACTAGGCGTCAGCGCTCAGTCAGCTCGCGCCGTGAACACATGTTGGACGCAAAACCACAAGGATTTGGCTAGACGACACGACAGAGCATCAAATGTGCTTCCATTAAAAAACACATGCAAAGACAATGACAACTGAGCAACAATCAGCCTACATAGTTGCTAGCCGCATAGAGTCGCTAGGGACGGCGGTGTTTTTGCACCTGCTCAAACTGGCCTAAAACCACAGTTTTGGCCGCAACTCACTGCTTAGGTGTCAGAATCACCCGCTGTCTACACCAGAACGTGCAAAACAATGAGCTCTACGCAACGGACCCATGCGAGGTGGGTTTGCATCATCCAGACACGAATAGCAAGAAAAACAAGGAAATCGGCCAAAATGGCCTATCCACCGAGAAAATTCCAGAGCACCCTGAACTGCACTGAGAGCACCCATGAATGTACGAGTGCATTACCAAGATGACAGCGTGTGCTTTCCACGACAGGAAGCACACACAAAGTTGCATGTCTCCTCATCGCACCAGTACAGGCTACCAGGTGCGTGGGTTTCAACCACTGAAAAAACTCCAGCAGCAACAGACGAGCCAGTCAGGCTATATAGACGCATCATTTGCGTCACACCTGTCATGTCGTAGCTGTTGGATAGGTCCCTGTACGATCCGGAGTCCCGTCGGGTCGTCATGATCTCCAATGCGGTCACCGCTCACCATTAGCTCCGGGTGCACCCGTAGCTGGCACGGCCATGGCTCGTGACGGGTGGAAGCCACACACACCGACACTCCCCCTCATTTATGCCCAATCACCCCAAATCTATACACTTGCCAATGTGTGTATAAGAGAAGAACATATGGCGAGGATCCTTCCAGGAAAGAAACCTAAAATGTGGACAATGTTTCTAGGAAGTTACTTGTTACAGTCAAGATCATACACAATCATGTGCACATTAACACCTGAATTTCCATTATCTTTCTTTACAACTGGGTTCATTGAAAACATCACAAAAATCATTTCACGTAAATAATTTCTGAAAACTACTTCATCATGTCCTTGCTTCAAATGATATATACATTTTACACATTGTATGTTTTGTGCTATTTTTGTAGAATTCAATCCGTACCTATATTGTACTAAATTCTGGACAGGCGTAACGTAGAAGGTTAACGTGTGTGCGGGACATTCCGACACTCGATGGGCGGGTCAATCTTCCATCCGCTTACTGTCGCTTGTGTCACTGACGTGGTACTACTCCAGTCTCCCCCCTGGGTATTAGGGTGGTGTACTGGAGATTGTATCTTTAGAAGACTTCTTTTTTGTAATTGTGTATTTGGAGTGAGAAATGCTTATACACAAGTCCAAAAAACTTTCCTTCCCCCAATACACTCTCCAATAAACTTCCCCAATACACTAGGGGGTTTTGCAGGGGAGGGGGGGGGGGGGGGTCCTTGTATCCGGATCCCTCCCCCTCTCCCCCCCCCCCCCTCCCAAAGTGGATGAGTGTATTGCGGGAGTCTAGCTGGGAGTGTATCTGGTAGACAGAGAAAAACATACTTGTATACATCTACATTAAGAACTTGTAAACCGTCCATGTCAAGCATCCGACGTCTCTCTCTTTGTCTACGTTACCAGCTATCAGGTTGTACATAAAGAGTTTAGTGTACGTTGACTCCACCATAATGGGATCCCAACTGGAACTCCCCCCCCCCCTCCCAAAGTGGATGAGTGTATTGCGGGAGTCTAGCTGGGAGTGTATCTGGTAGACAGAGAAAAACATACTTGTATACATCTACATTAAGAACTTGTAAACCGTCCATGTCAAGCATCCGACGTCTCTCTCTTTGTCTACGTTACCAGCTATCAGGTTGTACATAAAGAGTTTAGTGTACGTTGACTCCACCATAATGGGATCCCAACTGGAACTCCCCCCCCCCCTCCCAAAGTGGATGAGTGTATTGCGGGAGTCTAGCTGGGAGTGTATCTGGTAGACAGAGAAAAACATACTTGTATACATCTACATTAAGAACTTGTAAACCGTCCATGTCAAGCATCCGACGTCTCTCTCTTTGTCTACGTTACCAGCTATCAGGTTGTACATAAAGAGTTTAGTGTACGTTGACTCCACCATAATGGGATCCCAACTGGAACTCCCCCCCCCCCTCCCAAAGTGGATGAGTGTATTGCGGGAGTCTAGCTGGGAGTGTATCTGGTAGACAGAGAAAAACATACTTGTATACATCTACATTAAGAACTTGTAAACCGTCCATGTCAAGCATCCGACGTCTCTCTCTTTGTCTACGTTACCAGCTATCAGGTTGTACATAAAGAGTTTAGTGTACGTTGACTCCACCATAATGGGATCCCAACTGGAACTCCCCCCCCCCCTCCCAAAGTGGATGAGTGTATTGCGGGAGTCTAGCTGGGAGTGTATCTGGTAGACAGAGAAAAACATACTTGTATACATCTACATTAAGAACTTGTAAACCGTCCATGTCAAGCATCCGACGTCTCTCTCTTTGTCTACGTTACCAGCTATCAGGTTGTACATAAAGAGTTTAGTGTACGTTGACTCCACCATAATGGGATCCCAACTGGAACTCCCCCCCCCCCTCCCAAAGTGGATGAGTGTATTGCGGGAGTCTAGCTGGGAGTGTATCTGGTAGACAGAGAAAAACATACTTGTATACATCTACATTAAGAACTTGTAAACCGTCCATGTCAAGCATCCGACGTCTCTCTCTTTGTCTACGTTACCAGCTATCAGGTTGTACATAAAGAGTTTAGTGTACGTTGACTCCACCATAATGGGATCCCAACTGGCCCCCCCCCCCCCTCCCGCAGTTAAAATTGCATTTGGGTGGTGTATTGGAGAGTGTAGCTGGAGGAGCCTTCTTTTTCTAAATAGTGCATTTGGAGGGAGGTATGGAACTGCCATTACACCAGTCTGAAAAAATCTAGTCCCCCCAATACACTCCCCAATACACATCCCCAACACACTTGGGGGTTCGCGGGGGGGAGGGGGGGTCCACTTGGGATCCCATTGTGGCAGAGTCGAAGTACACTCTAATGTTTGCTTACAGCCTCATAGCTGGTTACATAGACAAAGAAAGAGAAGTCGGATGCCTGGAATTGACAGTTTTTGAGGACTTAGTTTAGATGTACACAAGTATGTTTTTTTCCGATCTACCAGATATACTCCCGCAATACACTCATCCACTTTGCGAGGGGGAGGTCCTTCTATCCAGATCCACCCACAGAGTTAAAGGGTCTTGGGGTGGTGTATAAGAAAGTGTAGTTGGGGGAGCCTTCTTTTTTTAACTAGTGCATTCAGAGGGAGGTACGGACCTGCCATTACACCAGTCCGATAAAACCTCTTCCCCCAAATACGCTACCCAATACAATTCCCCAATACACCATGGGGTTTGCGGGGGGGGGGGGGGGGGAAGGGGGGTCCAGTTGGGATCCTATTGTGGTGGATTACAAGTACACAACTCTTTATGTACAACCTTATTGCTGGTTACGTGGACAAAGTGAGAGACGTCGGATGCTTGAAACCAACGGTTTACAAGTATGTAATGTAGATGTACACAAGTATGGTTTTTTTCTATGTACCAGCTACACTCTCTTATACACCACCCCAAGAGAGTATAGCTGAGGGAGACTTCTTTTAAAACTAGTCTATTCGGAGGAAGGTGCGGACCTGCCATTACACAATTCCACAAAAACCTTGTCCTCCCAATACACTCCCCAATACACTTCCCCAATACACTAGGGGGTTTTGCGATAGGGTGGGGGAGGAGGGGAGGGAGAGGGAGGGGGGGGGCATCTTCGAGCAAATGGCGACCCTAACCCTTTCTGGAATTCGTCCTAAGTCTTCATATCGACGATTGTCAAAGGAAACAAGGCGTTTTGGAACACACGCTTTATGTAAGAGGAATACGAAAGATAGAACAGCCGATGCATAATTCAAGGGACATATGTAGGCTTCCTACGAAAATTCACAATGCATGAAATTTCCTTTTGAACCACAAAAATTGAATTCAGAAACATGGACTGAACATTTTGACTTCCACTAAGGACCTAGTGTTCCAATAGGTGAACATCTCGATGTGAGCTTCTGGGAACTATACTTAAACAGGTTGCACTATACACAGGTATCGTAGTGTATCAAAAGGGGATGATTAACCATAACTCCTCCCCCTGGCTAACACATCCGTCAACACCACAATGAATGAGCAAAGGCAGAACAAGATGGCTCGGGAAACCAATCATTGTGAGCACCGATCAAGCATATTGCAGCACAGAGCCTCCTCGTGACAATGGTGCATCCCACCAAGTGCCCGGGTCTCGACCATACAAGAAGTCAATCACACACCTACATGTCAAACATCATGGAAGAGATACAGAGAAACAAGGTCTCCTCGTGACCCCGGAAAATGTCTCTGGGCGTCCGGGTCTCGACCACACTATGCATGGATCATACATGATACATGGAGGCAATGGGTCTCCACGTCACACCGGTAGCACTCACCAGGTGCGCGGGTCTTGACCAGCATCGTGTCACACCCCAAGTAACGTCGCTCTCCTCAAAAGTGTGTCAGGCTAAAGCCCACACACCAACACCCCCCCGAGGCTGCAGAGGCTGACAACTGAAGGTGATGGCTGCCCCCATGAGCTGAAACTGATTGCTACTCCCAACAGAGCCCCTGAGGAGGGAGCATGGCTCCCCCATGGCCACATACCCCTACACTGCAATAGCAAGGGTGACGACAATGCTGGTGAGATGTACTCGCAGAGAGCCTCATCCCAGAGCGCCATCGTCGTTGGCGTCGTCATCGGTATCATCGTCACTGCTGTCGTCATCTGTTGATGTGACTGGTGCAGCGCTGCAGGCATCCTCCAAGACAATCGCCTGTTGCATGGCCTCCAACTGCTGATCTGCATATCGCCTTGTGGCCTCCGCAGCGTCGAGGCGCGTGTGGAGCTCGATGATCTCTGACGCGGCAGCCGACCGGCTGGCTACATCTGCAGCATGTAGGCGGTCAATCACGGAATGAACCTGACAGTGGACTTCGATCATGTGCGTGTCGGCACGAGCCAGAGCCTCCTGGAGCCTCGCGGTCTCACCCCGTAGAAAAGAGTGGAGCTGCGCCTGCTAGTCGCACAAGTCAACATCCTCTGCGTCAGTCGTCGACTCAAGTGCCACCGGGCCACAAAGTGCTGGTACGGCGGGAGCGCAAGACAATGAGTCACCACGTAAGTCGTTTGTGGCTGTAGGAACGGCTGCTGCAAAGGTACCTGCTGCTGGTGACACACCTGCCTTTCGGCCGTCAGCTGCTGGCCGGACGGCGGCATGTGTAGGTACAGCTGCATCCATGGCGACGTCGTGATCATCGAAGGTGCGTTCAGTGTCGTGGTGCTCCTTGTGATCGCTAGTGTGCAGCCCATCATCCACCTGCTGCTAGAGGTCCACATGTCCCAGACATGCATCCTGTAGAGACCATTTAGCTGCCTCGAGACGCCTATGTACATCCTCTACACACTCCTTGACAGCCCGTCGTGCTGGAATATCCACAGTGTAATAGCGGCTGCTGGTTGGAGCTTCACCATGAGACTCTGCACATGTGCCTCCGCTTGAGCCACCACTACCTCCTGCTCATCGACCGCAGAGCGTAGGCGCTCGGGTAAAGGAAATGTAGCTCAGACGAGAGTAGCTGTGTCCTCGGATGGAACAGCCATGGTGTCAACGACACCGGTCAGGACAGCGAGGAGTCGGATGTCCGCAGTTCGCTCTGCATCCTCCATGTTGCACACGCAGGTGTCTGCTGTCACCAAGGTGCTATCTTGTGATCGTGTCACGGCTACTGCAAGAACGGCAGCGCACTAGGCCTCTACGTCTGTCACCGACTCCGTGTCTAACCAATTCCCCATGTACGGCTCGTCGTCCTCGCAAGGGGCGTCTGCCCCCTCCTGGCGGTCAGCCACATGCTCCTGCCGTCGAGCACTATCCCGTGCATCAGTCATGTACTGTCCTGTGGTCGTCGATGAGCACTCCACCCCCCCACCAACCGACGGAAGTTGCTGCTGTTGCCGTAGCCTGCCACTCGCTAGTCGCTAGCGGCTGCTGCTGTTGTATACGTCCACGGCGCCTGCGACGTATGGAGAGCCGGTGCCAACCACGGCACCGGCTACGCTCCCTGCCATGCTAGTCTGCTCATCTCTGAAGCTCGGTGTGGATGAGTGCACACGACACTTACTCCCGCTAGCGCAAGGCCACAAGGGGAGGTGAGCAATCGAAGCACAATCGCTCAGACGTGTTGCGATGCCATCACGGGGACGGTCACCACCGCGCTAGTGGTGCGCTGCTGTGCGACTCAAGTGTGCGACCTCAAGTCACCTTCCGTGCTGATTATGCACCGGGTGCCGTCGTCAGTCGACAGCTATGGCCTCAAACCACCTTCGCTGCTGCTGATATCGTTGCAACTCTCACGGCGGATGCCACTACAGCGGTTCTCGTTGTAAGCCGACAGTGGTGGCCTCAAGCCACCCCCAAAAAAAAGTTAAAAAAGAACAAAAAACACAAAAACTTCTTTTTTTTTGTTCACCAAACGCTTGGCGCGAGTAGGGTATCCCTTGTCAAGGTCTTACTCAAATACCCCAATGGAGGACCTCCCTATCCTCTTTCTCCCTTTGTTTGTTTTGTTTTTATTTTTTTTCAGGCGTCACCTCCTCGGGTGCCTCTTTTGGGGTTGTTCCTTGGTGCTCCCTTGAGGACCTCCCTGTGTGCTCTGCCCCTTCCCCTTTTTTTGTGTGTGCAGGCTCAAGCTTCGCCTCGGCGAGCTCGTCAAGGGAGCTCACTCGGCAAGCCTGTCGAGCGAGCTCACTCGCTGCGAGTAAGCAGCTTCACGCTGCTTGCTCGCAACGCGAAGCTGCAACGTAGCTTTGCAGGGCGAGCAAGCAATAGTAGTAGCTACTGCTCCTATGGCTGCCACTGTTGCGCGGGCTGTTGCTGCTATTGCAATCGGAATGAGCAGTTGTGGCCGCGCGCTGTAGCTGCCCGCTGGCGCTGCTGTTGATGCTGTTGCTGCCGCTATGTCTGCTGCACGCCGCTGCTAGTACTGCAACTGGTTGCCGCTGCTGCTGCTACTATGGCTCACTGCCACCTGCTGTTGCTGCTCGCAGCCGCTAGCTACTGCTACAGCTCGCTGCTATTGCTGCTATTTGCTATAGTAGCAGCGCACGGCAGTAACAGGTAGCAACAGCAATAGTAGTAGGCGGCAGCTGCAGCAGCTGTTACTACCGTACGTTGATGCTACTATTATAGCTGCTGGTGCTGGGCCTGCTGCCTGCCGCCGCTGCTGCTGTAGCTGCTTGCCACCGTTGCTGCTGCTGTTGCTACTTCTGCTATTGCGGCTGCTTTTGCTACTGCGGTTGCTTCTACTACTGTTGCTGCTCCGTGATTGCTCATTTTGCCGTAGCTCGCCGCTCGCTCGTCGCTAGCGGCTGCTATTGCTGCACCCTCACGTGCTGAAGGCGGGTGACGCCGGCAGTAGTCGGGTGACGTCGATGGGTCCCAGTGACTCGGCTGCAGTGGTGATTCTCACTGCTGCTGCTCTGCTCCATAGATTAAAAAAAAACTGTCTCTCGGATTTGATACCATAAGACGATTCTAGGAAGTTTCCTAGCACACTTGCCACTCACTGGGCGTCAGCGCTTAGTCAGCTCCCGGTGTCAACACAAGTCGGATGCAAAACGGCAATGATTTGGCGAGACGACACGACACAGTGTCAAATGTGCTTCCATTAATAAACACATGCAAAGAGAATGACAACTGAGCACCAATCAGCCTAAATAGTTGCTGGCCGCCTAGAGTCGCTAGGGGCGGTGGTATTCTTGCACCTGTTCAAACTTGCCTTAAACCACAGTTTTGCCGTAACTCACTGCTCAAAATCACCTGTTCTCTGCACCAGAACGTGCAAACCAATGAGCTCCACGCATCAGACCCATGCTAGGGGGTTTGCATCATCCAGACACGAATAGCAAGAAAAACAAGGAAATCGGCCAAAATGGCCTGCCCATCAAGAAAACTCTAGAGCATCCTGAACTGCACTATGAGCACCCACAAATGTACGAGTGCAGTACCGAGACGTCAGCGTGTGCTTTCCATGACAAGAAGCACACACAAAGTTGCAGGTCTCCTTATCGCACAGGTACAGGCTACCGGGTGCGTGGGTCTCGACCACCGAGAAAACTCCAGCAACGGCAGACGAGCCAGTTAGGCTGTAGAGATGCATCATCTGCTTGACACCTGTCATGTCGTAGCTGCTGGATAGGTCCCTATACGATCCGGAGTGCTGTCGGGTCGTCACGATCTCCAATGCGGTAGCCACTCACCATCACCTCCTGGTGCACCTGGAGCTGCCATGGCCATGGCTCGTGACGGGTGGAAGCCACACACACCAACTGATGGATCATATGTGTAACGAGGATGAGCGATGAGAACCCATGCAAGGGAAGTGTCACACCACATGTATTCAGGGTAGCAATCCAACCATACTCACAGCCTTATTGAACGAGTTGTGCTTCAGCGCCTTGATGAGGAAGTCAGCCAACTGCTTCACGGTCTTGACCCATACGATGTGAACACTGTCCTCATGTAACAAGGAACGCATGTAATGATACGCAACATTGATATGCTTAGTGCGTGTATGGTGGACACCATCGTTGTCGGAAATCACGGCGGGACTCTCGTTGTCACAATGCAAGGTGATGGACGACACTGTCTGATGTAACTCACCCAACAAACGACGCAGCCACACACTTTCACATGCGCCAGCGTCCAACGCCACATACCTTACCTTTGTTGTTCTGCGTGCAATTCACCCTTGCTTCCTGCTACGCCATGGCACTTCCGTACCTCGGATGAGAAAGATCCAACCATTGTGGCTCTTTCGATCTTGGCACCATGCCTTGTCGCTATCAGTGTAGCCTACGGCCACCACGGATAGCTGCCGACGGAATGTGAGGCCTCGGTGTGGGGTGGAAACCACATACCGCAACACGTGGATAGCTACATCAAGGTGCAGCTGGTGTGGAGCCTGCAAGAACTGGGCAAGGACATTCACGGCAAAGGCGGCGTCAGCCCGTGTGGTGGTGGCGAGAAACATAAGTGACCCGATGACGCAAAGGAACTCTGTGATGTCCATCGCTGCACCAAAGGTACTAGCGTCAGTAGCCTTCAACTTTGCCTCCCCGTCCGGGTGCATGGGGGTGGAGGCGCTGGGGAGAATGGTCATGAGATCAGCAAAGCGGTCAGCGTGCCTCTGAACGTACGCTGTTTGATGTACTCGCATGACGTCGTGCGTGAGACCGCGCTCAATCTCCATGCCGAGAAACACTTGTGCCGGCCCGAGATCCTTCATCTTGTTGGTCGCCTTCAGCAACTCCTTCACTTCCGCGACAGCGGCAAGGTCGGGAGATGCGATGAGTAGGTTGTCCATGTAGACGAGGATCGCTGCAAAGGGAGTTCCAAGAGGAGTGATAAATAGTGCCGGGTCTGCAGTGCTGTGGAGAGTTCCGCCCTTCAGAAGGGTACGGCTGATCTCGATATTCCAGGAGCGAGGAGAATGCTTGAGGCCATACAAGGCCTTCTGTAGTCGCCAGACTCGGCCCGTCCAATCCTCAAAGCTAGGGGACTGGATAACTTAAAGCTCCTCACCATCGCAAGCACCGTGAAGAAAGACATTGCTCACATCCATGAGGTGGAGCTCCCAACTATGCTGTACGACTAGGCTGAAGAGCGCCCGGCTGGTGGTGAACCAGCCAACCAGGGCAAAGACCTAGTCATAGTCAACTCCAGCAACCTGGGAGAAGCCCTTGGCAGTGAGCCGGGCCTTGTACTTGTCAAGGGTGCCATGTGGCTTTCACTTTTGACAAAACACCCACTTCGCCCTTATGGCCTTGCGATCAGGGGAAAGCTCCACAAGCTCGTACACTGCGTGCTCGTTGATGGCAACGAGCTCTTCCTGACAGGCAGCCTCCCACTGGTTTACGTTGGGAGCGGCTTGGGCCTCACGTAGGCTTTGTGGGTCGGGTGCCAGTGGGGAAGGCTGGGCTGTTAGCACACGGGCAGCGCAAAGTCCTGTAGGAGCCCAGGCCAAAGTGGCAGAGACCGCACGGTGATGCTCCTGGAAGATGAGGGTGTAGCCGAGGGCCAAGCCTGGGTGAATGTCCTGAGCAACGAGGCCAAGAGCCATCAAGCCAAGGACCATGATACTGGGCTCACCGCTCATAAAAGTGTGAGGAGAGGAAGGTGTGTCAACGGGTGTACATGAGGCTAGACGGGGGACCCTGGTGCGAGGAACTACGAGCAGTGCCGGCTTACAGGGCCGCATAGTGCCACCCGGAAGACATGTGTAGACGAGGTGCCAGTGATGGCAGAGGGAGCCTGGCGAGTACGAGGTGGCAAGGCATGGGTAGGCGTGGGGTCTGATGCCCAAGAACCGCTAGACACAGGCAGATCCACGTGGGTGGGTGCATCGGAGTCTGGAAAGGGGTCAGCCAAGGGGTCACGTTAGACTGAGGACTCAGCGGAGGACTACGTCTCTGATGGGCGCTCGACATCGCCGGCAGGGGAACTTGGCGGCGAGGTGGATGACGAGGGAGGAGTATCTGGGCAATCCGCTGCCGGGGGTGTGGATACAGGCGAGATGACCTGTGGCTCTGGAGCCGGAGCGGCGGTGCTACAAGGATCTCCCCCACGAGACGACAATGACAGAAATAGAGAGGAGGTAGACCGGATGCGAGAGAGGTTGTGAGGGAATATGACCTCAAAGAACAGGGCATCGCGGGACTCAACAATGCGATGCCGGACTGGGTCCTAGAAGCGCCAGTCCTTGGACTAACGTCAGACACTGACGAAGGTGTAGAGACGGCCACTGGGGGCAGGATTGCCATCCCAGTGTTCCTCGGTGAGCCAGACGCTGGCGATGCACCTTCACACACGACCAGGCCAGAGATCAGCCCGTTGACTACACCACGATGTGTACGGCATCGTTTGGGGGGGAAGAGGACCATGGAGAACGCGGTTTCACACCCATGTCATATAAGGCATGGCCTCAAAGAGGAAGCCCTCGGACAGACCGGACTTGACACGCATGGTGTGGATAGCATCGGCCATGGTGCCGTTCCAACGCTCTGAGACACCGTTCCGTTGCGGTGTCTCAGGGACAGACATCGCATGACGGATCCCATGACTAGTGAAATAGGCCGTACTATCCCCCATGTGCTCGCCGCCGCGGTCAGACAAAATACGGTGAAGGGTATGGCCGCACTTGTGCTCAGCCACGAGGTGCCAGGCACGGATGGCGGAGGCCATGTCGCTCTTCTGGCGGAGGCAAACGACCGAGCAATAGCAGGAGTAATCATCCGTGAGGGTCAGTACATACTGGCCGCCCTCGACAACAGACGCGACCGGGAGAGGACCCATGAGGTCTGAGTAGACGAGCTCTGGTGGGTGCGTGGCCCGAGAGGAGGACGCAGGGTAGGAGGCTCGTTGCATCATGTCCTAGGCGTAGTCTATGCACTAATAGCGGCAAGGCCACTAGAAAGTGGAGGATCAAGTCCAAGCGCGGGCTGGGTATGGAGCATGCTATCGAGAGCATTGAATTATACGTGGCAAAGGCGACGGTAGAGAAAGTGTACGTACTAGGAGGAAAGTACATTGGTGACAAACACATGTGTAGTATTAGACAAGGGAGGGAACACGGATGACGGAAGTCGAGTCACGTGCCAAAGGTTGTCACGGCAAACAGCACAGAACATGACCTGACCAGACGGGCGAAGGGAGACAATACCAATGGCACAGGAGAGACGGACGTCCATGCTCATGAGGTCGAGAGCTGTGACAGACAAGAAGCTGAGTTCCAATCCCGACACATATAGCACATCGGTCACGAAGACGTCACCGGACAAACCACAAAAATGAACAACGCCAAAACCACGGATCGGCAAGATCTTCGCGGACCCCGTCCAGACACTGTGAACATTCCCAACGGGACCAAGCACGCTAAACGCCTGGTGACAGGATGTCATGTGATGTGTGGCACCGGAGTCGATGATCCAAGTGTCATTGGGGCCGCGAACCGAGGCAGTGACGTTTTAGTGAGTGACAAAACAGGACGCGGGAAGGGAGACGGAGGTCGCAAGCTGGGAAGATGGTACAGATACAAAACGATCATGCCACTCATCTAACCATGCGACATCATCCACAGCCGGCCCAAAATAGCAATATGCGGCTTCCCCGAGGTCCCCACCGAGGTCGGTCTCTGTCTGGCAGTGGGAGACCTCTCGGCTAGCATTTACACAACTTGTGCTTCTTTGGGGAGGAGGTGTGATGCCGAGTTGCATGGTGATGAAGCTCCGCAGCTGGAAGATCTGAGCTACGGATTTAACAGGCGCCAAAGATTGTGGGGTCACAGCTCCGGACGGGGGATACACCCTCCACAGTGACAGAGGCTATGGGTACCACCCTGGTTGCGTCTGAGCATACTGCAGCTGATGTAGCGGTACTGCATATGGTTGTGGCTACGGCGGGACATATTGCTGAAGCTACAGCTGATGGAGAAGGGACGGCTGAAGCTGCGGTGGAGGCTGAGGAGCCGGCTGCACGGTGGAATAGGTGGTGGCCACAGTGCTGCCAGGGGATAAGGGGGTGCTTGTGGTAATAACGAAGGAGCCAAGGTGGCGCTCACGTTGATGGAGCAAGACGACGACAATGCGGGCCTCGTCAATAGGGATGGGGTACGTGTACCACCCGTGCCCTGTCTGACCGCAGTTGTGGCACATCAGGGTAGTGCCACCGGAGGAAGAGTGCTGCCCTTTTCCCTTGCCCATCCCGCCCTTCATTTCCTTGCCCTTCACGTTGCCGGAGGAGGAAGTGCGAAGGAAAGGGGTGGAGGAGCCACCGGATGTAGCAGCCATGGTCGCAGAAGAGCCAGCGCGTTAAAGCAGTGTGTTCCTTTGCTCTCTCTCTCTCTCTCTCTCTCTCTCTCTCTATCTCTCTCTCTCTCTCTCTCTCTCTCTCTCTCCCTCTCGTTCCTCCCCCATCGGCGTTCCTCGCGTCTACCTAGCTGCTCCTCCGGCCCCATCGCCCCCACTGCTCCGTCGGCTTCATCGGCTCCGGCTTGGCGCCCGACCCTCGGTCCGCTCCACCGGCGTGTTCACCGTCCCCTTGGCCCAGCCCCGGTTCTTCCTCCACGCTGAGGAAGAGGTCGTACGCCCAAGTCATCAAAGTGTCCTGGGCTACCAGTGCCTCGAGGATGGATAGGCCGTAGGGGACAAAAATATCCGCAAACTCGGGAGTGGCACCATTCTTGATGGTTAGGAGGACAGCAAGTGAGGGAGGCGTGGCTGTCTTGAGCCGGCGCAGGTCTTCAGAGACAGCGCGGGTCTACAGAGCCAGCGCGGGTCTGGAGAGTTATCT
>SZWC01001499.1:226013-251806 GCA_023375785.1 Penium margaritaceum
TGCTGCTGCCCGCAGCTGCTGCTGCTGCACGCTGCTGCCGCTGCTGTGCGCTGCTGCTGCCGCTGCCGTGAGCTGCTGCTGCTGCTGCCGCTAGCTGCTGCTGCTGCGTGCTGCTGCGAGCTGCTGTTGCCGCCTGCTGCTGCTGGCGGTGCCAGTCACTGCACCTGGGTGACGGTCGCCGCTTGCGTCGTCGCCCGCAGACGTCAGACGCCGCCTGCCGCTCACCTCCTCGCGTCACGCGTGGGGGTCAGTGCTGCCGAAAAAATTTCGGCAGCATTTCCCCTGGCCCAGTGGCCGTGGGAAAAAATCTGACGCCGCCACCAGGCGGTTCAATGCTGCCGGAAAAAATCCGGCAGCATTTCCCCTGCACTGGCGCGTATGGAGGTCCGCCGGCGTTGTCTGGCACCTGTTCGTCAGTCTTCTGCTGCTGCTGCTACGCTCTGGCTCTGATACCAAAAAGGAATAGCCTAGGCAGCAGGTTGGGGCAGCAGCGTTGTTGATGCAGCGTGCGGGCTTCCACGCTCGTTGCTTAAGTCAGCTGCCCCCTCAGTCTGCTGCTCTAGAGTCTAAGTCTGGAAGCTCTGGGTTTGTTACTCAGAAACGCGCGCGCCAGTGTTAGCGCCAGAAAGCAGCTGAAAACTGTAAGTGACTGAATAGGAATGAACAATGAACAACAATGGGAGACCCCTCCAAGTTCTAGGCCCCCCCCAGCTCTGTAGAGCTTGTTACTCAGTTCAACAGCCAATCAGAAAATAGCTCAGTTCAGGCTGGCAGGTTTTCTCGGTGAGGCCTGCCAGACAGCCGACAGCCCAAAACCCGGGCGTCGTCCGTTTTGCCTGAAAACTGGACCATACCATAATACCGCCGCTGCGAACGCAGCCGTGCGGTCAGAATCTGCTAGAAAAATAGTAGCGAGGAGTTATGGCAGCCTAAACCCAGATAATGCCCACAACGGTTTATGCTGCCACACAGGGCCATGCAACATGCAACTGGGACCCTAGGCAGTGCATGACGATGCAGACGCAATGGAATGCGCTGGAACGCATGCAAGCAGCAAATGCGGTGTCAATGACCGCCGGCAGCACGACCGCCGAGGAGGCCTGCCGATGGAGCTGAGCGCGTCGCCTGAGAGAGGAGGCTCCAGCGAACTGCGAGAAGTCCTCAGCGTGCGTCGGCTCCACCGGACGACACTCCATCAGCGTCGAGTCTCGCCGTCAGTCATCTGCACGCCGATGTACACAAGCCGGGAGGACACAACAGAGCACAATGAGAGATGTGCAAAAACCAACAACTGTGACCATTCGACCGTGTGCATGCTTGTGGAGATCCCTGATACTGACCCACCTAGTACGAGAGCACCGACGAGTGGTGGCTCCACCCTCGAGCAGCTGCCAGGTGGCTGCCACAACGTCCCGAGTGCTTGCTAGGGTGCTATGCAGGTTTTCTACATTCGCTTGAGTTTTCTCACTGGACTTGCTCTTGAGCCCGCTTGACAAGTTTTGCATTATGTGTCCACCGATCGATGCCAAACTGGTGTATGTTACCACACGTAGCGTCCGGCTCAAGATTCTTCGTCTCTAGGTTCAGACGGTGTTGCGTTTCAATGACTCTACGTAGAGTTATGACGAAAACGGTGGTTTTGGGCCGGTTTCAGGACAAACTAACACTGTTGCATGCGTCACTCGCTGTGTGCCGTAGGTGTTTATGCTGTGTGTTTGTCAGTTGTCATCTCTCTCTCCATTACTAAGCTATTGGAGCTTATGAGACTTGATGCCTCCCCCTAATCTAACCCTTGTTGTTTCATGTACCTGCTAGCTTGCTACTGCACCAGTTGACGGGACAGTGCCGCCATGTCAGCAGCAACAAGGCTAGGAAACTTCCCAACAGGTTTTCCATCAGCAAGGCTAGGAAATATTGTAGTAGTTTCTCTTTGCGATGACCTGGAAAACACGGCATGCTCGGCTGTTTTTAGACATTGGGTGACTAGTTGCCGGGTGTTGATCGTGCTTGGGTCATGCCGCATAAATTTGTCCAGCAACAGCCGCTCTCAAGTTTTTTTTGTCAGCACTCGCTTGACTCAAAGGGTGGCGGCAATATCACCTCGTGCCGGGTGTTTGAGGTGGGACTCGCTCACCAGCCTAAGTGTTTGCCCCACCCAAGTGCATTGAAGTCGCTTCTCACCTTCTGAATGAGCTCTGTAACCAAACCATGGCATCTCTCACTCCCACTCACCCCCCTCCACTCTCATACTCGTTTTCCTAGCATAGTTACTACCTACATTTAGACAGTTCTGTCTTTGAATGCCAGTCAAAATAATGGCATTAGACCAAAGTTCAGGTCAAACTGACCCTACTGTTTGAGTCACTGGCCAAGGACCGTGACAGGTACTTCCATTGTGAGCTCGTCAGCTACCGTTGTATGTTGCAGTCTATGTACCACGTCCTCCCCATCCTTTTGCTGTCCTTTCAACTGCCTTACATGCTAGTGCATCTGCTGACCTGAATGCATTCCCATGTGTGGCAGCAAAGCTATGAAGCTTCAAGCCATCTTCTCACAAGCACCTGCCCGTGAGTCTGTACACCCAGAGCACTGAAGCAGAGCTAGCAAGGAGCTTGGTTCCCCCTCCCACCCTGCCACAACGTACCCTGCTACTCTCTTTTCAAGTCAGCCACAGATACATTCCAGTAACACACCAAGTATCCTTGGATGCCATGGATGCCATTCATTCCTAAGTCACATGCCATGCTCAAGGGAAACTAGCCATAACACAGTTGCACAATGATTTGTTTGCCAACATGCAAGCATAGTAGAGTTGTGGCCAGTCCGGAGATCTCTTCTTAAAACAAAGTCACGACTTAGCTTTACGCAAAGCCCAAATTCTCCATCCAAAATCCATTCAAATACGCCAGAACACTGCTGACACTGGACAGCGCTTGACGGATCAACGCAGCTCTTCATTCGTTCACCGCACTCTACATAACACAGGCGACCTCGTAAAGAGCTTCTCAGAGGGGTTGAGCACTCACCGAGACCTTCACGATAGCCAGGATGATGAGCACACCCAACAAACCGAGGATGTAGAAAGCCAAAGCAAAATCATTGACCTTGCTGCTGGTCTTGGAAGGCCTGACCCTCCCGCTGCTGCTCAGAGCACGGCTGCCCTTTGTGCTGTTGATATTGAACCGCCCATTTTTACTCGTTCATTTGTCCTTGGGCGTTGGGGTGGCAGAAGCAGAGCTTGAGGTGTCAACGGGCTTCTTTGTTTCAGCACCCTCTGCTGCAGTTGTAGCTGCTGACTCACTAGAGGCCGCCTCATCTGAACTGGCAGCCTTCTTCAGCTCTGTCTGGAACTCTTGTGCTGCCTGTAGTACGCACAAACATAAGTTTACAACACACACACACATGTAGTGCCCAGCCAACAGTCTATCACTAACCCTCACTTCCACAAGTAGGAACAAAAATGACCAGCTTGCACATGCAGCTGTGCATCAAGCTTCCTACAACAACAAAAAAAAACAGCTGCTCAACAAGTGTCCAAGTGTCTATCACAGCGGTCCTCTGATATCAACTTCCTACACTGCAAATGCTTTTGACACAGCGAAACTATCAAAGCCACTCCAGTCTCAGACATGCATAGGGAAGTGCACGATCATGCAGAAAGTTTAAAAAAGAAAAAGAAAAAGAATCCACAAACAGTCACAATCTTGGGAGCGTCAGCAACCCCAAAATGGCACAGGACAGATGGTCGCAGGACTCTCGTTGGCGCAGGAAAAAATTCACACCCTTGTTTACATTGTATCCCAAGAACCACTGATCTACAACAGTTCAAGAAGCTTGCACCTGAGGCCTCTGGCGTAGACGCCCATGCGTATCTAGCAAAACTGAGGCCTGGCAATAGTCAGAAGCACCACAGCGTCTGTCCACGTTCACCCAATGCGCGACTGGCATGTTTGAGTACATCAGTCCCAGACCAGCACTGACTGCTGCTTGGGAGTTGGGAAATGTTTCCCGAACCAGCAGCCAAAAATGCATGCCAGAGCATTAAAAAAAAAAACAAATTCCTAGGAACTAGGTTTGCTGCAAGAGGACACAAACTTGTCTTCATGCATGTGACTAGCGCTGACACAATGGAGCAAGAGTCGGCAGCTTGTGACGTTGAGGACTTCAGACAGACACTTTTGTGTTACACGCTTTCACAACGCGCAGTTGCTTTACAGCCCAACACGACTGACGCCCTTGGCCTGCCTTTTTACTACCATCAGATTGGGGGGGGAGGGGGGGGGGGGGGGGGCTTAAACATTTCTTCAATGGAAGAGAAAGAAAAGCAGGCGACACTATGTGTCCACCCAAACCTGAATCTTGAGTGTCGTTAAGCATTTTCCATGCAGGCGGTTGACTAGACTTCAGTAAACATGGTCTCACACCATTACCCTTACCCTCGAAGACACACGCAGATGGAACAGGCCAAGGCCTATGCGCACAGAAAGTGCACGAAGGCACCACACGCACCTCCTGGAATCCTTTGACGGTCTTTCCAAGGCTCTTCCCGATCTCGGGCAGCTGCTTGGGGCCGAAGAGCACCACAGCCACACCGCCAATCACCAGCAGCTCGGGCAGCCCCAGCCCGAACAAGCCGCACACCACCACGCCTCGGGACCCCCTCTGCTCCTGATGCCGCCGGGGAGCGACGGCTGCTGATGCTGCTGCCAGTCTGCTGCCGGCGAAGCTGCTCTTTAACGAGCATGAGCATACTGAAGTTCGCTGGTTCCGGGGGAGGGGGAGAGACGGGGTGGCTGACGCAAAGGCAGAACGCTGCTGCTGTGAAGGGAGTCTATGCGGCTGCGAGGTCCTGCAACCCGTCACAGCTGCTCCACGGGGAACGAGGGGAATACACGACAGAAAGCACGAGAAGTGAACATGGTCAACGTGGATGCCAAGGAGAGCAGTGGCGTTCAGAAACGTAGGAAAGCGAAATGCAAGCTATCCTACACGGAGAACGAAACAAACAGCAGGCCGTAGGTAACCCAAGGAGGTCGACCCAACAGAAAAATGTTGTGTGATTGTTGCGAGAGCTGGACAAAGACTCGAGCGAGGCCTGCCAGTGTTGTTTCAAGGACCAGCAGCTTCTGGCACAAGACCACAAGTCCAGACAGTTCGAGACAGCAACACGGCGCGTGACGAAGTATGTGGGACGAACGAACCTAGAACGCACTCGCAGCTGGCCATCGCCGCCATGTGGGAGCAGAACTACGCAAGCGGAAAGGATCCAACAGGTCCTCTTCTTGGGGCGTTAAGGGTGCCAGACTCCGCTACCACTCCGACAATTCGGCGCTTGTAGGCACCACTTCTGATCCTTGGTGAGCACGCTCCAGTCTGCTTTGGGAAAAGGCAGACGTTGGAATGTCTTCCACTCCACTTCCTCGTGAGGCATGCGTACTCCACTTCGCTGAAAGGGAGAACGCGTCCTGCAGCTCCGGACCGGGAGTCTCGAGGAGGTTCTGAGAAGATGTCTGACAGATGCAGTCGATGGCCTCTGACGTGTAACATCCGACGTGGACGTGACGTGGTAGCCGTGTCGTGGATGATGGGCGCATGCGGCAGATCTGCACGCGAGGGTGCGACCATGTCGAAAAGTGAAGACGGAGTCGAACAGCAAGCATCATCAATATTCATAGGCCCCTGGTTGTAACCAACTTGGGGAGAGGGCCACCTGAGCACCGAAATGGTTCTCCTAGAACAGATGGACTACAGCAAAAGCGTGAGAAAGGCAGCATGGTGCGCCAATTCTTGGATGGATATTTACTTCCAAAAAGATCTGACGAACATTTTAGATGGGACTAATCGTTGCCCGACTACTAGCTCTAGGGAAGGAGTCCGGTGGGAGGTTCTTTCAACCCGAACCATTGATAAAAAATGTAGAAATACTGGTAAGGGAAAAAAAACATCATTGGATACCAGAACAATGGGACGATCAGGCTTTTTTTTTTGTGGCCAAGAAAGGGGGCTTCTACACTATGCATGGACATAAGCCTAACTTTAACCATTCACTTTCTCTTTGATGAAGTTTTTGAAATAGCTTTCAACCCTCCTATTACACTAATTAAAAATAAGAAATATGATTTCCCTTGCATTGTGGATGACTCTGCTTAGCCTCATCAAATATTAAATGAGAATTTCCATGGAAACCATGTTTCCGTGAAAGTTTCCTTCCTTACAGTACATTACATTGCGCAAAGTTATTATGTGTTCACTTTTTCCCATAAAAGTTTTTGATTTTCCAGTTTCTTTCATTTTCCCACATCATGGCATAAATTTCATGATTTTAATCACAATATTGTTGTTTATAGATGGCCGGTCAGATTACATCAGCCCTTTCAAACTACATAAAATTTGCAACCTCTCCAACATGATAAAGCAAATAGTTTGTTATCTGTTAGATCATTCTGAACATGATTGCGTGCACTTCAAAAAGAGGAAATCAACATGATGTCTTGTAACATTTCTGCCCCTTGTTTTCTAGATGTATAAGAAGATGCCGATATATCCCAGTTCTTTGTAGAGGGATGAAGCCAAAATCACACAATTTTTTAACCTATGGGAAGTTTTCAACACTGAGCTTACACAAACAAAAGGTTCAACAGACCTTAAGAAGGTTTCCCTGCCCAATTGCCCATTGAAAAGGTCATTGCCACTTTGTTTTACAACTTGGCCTTATGCACGCATTCATAGGCAAGACGAGCCTCGATGATGACAATGCCAAAAGGAAATGTACCACCATCGCATCGTACTTGGTTGCCTACGGTCATGTACCATGGGTATACAAATAGTGGTGATGCGAATGTGTAGCGCAGGCCAGCATCTCCTGATGGCTTGAACGGCTCCTTGGCCTGTGGGCAATCAGAAGGAATGGGTTGAGGGTGGGAGATCCTCAAACACGATGGTTTAGGACTAGTGGACCAAGCCACATTAACTGTTCATTTTGGTATCAGAGCGTCAGGATTCGAGTCTCTTTTTGGATGCTGAGCGGGAAGAGTGTAGCGCATGCCAACCTCTCGCCATGGCTTGTATAGATGACAATTCCACACTGATTTTTTCACCCCGTAGTTCCCCTCTATGGTTTCCTCAAAGAGGAGCACCTTGTAGACATGGAAACAAAGCACTATTTGATATCATTGTTTGCATTCGAGTTCTTGGGGCTAAACTGACTTGTAAACATACACTGGATACTAGTGCTTCTAAGTATAGAGCAGTATTGTTTTCCATGCTGATACTATTGCTGAGATAGCGTTAATTCAAACAGAAACATAAGAGACTTTACCCACCTTTCAATAGTGGTTAGAATCAACAGGGTTCACTAGGGGTACTACAACCATTGCAATAGTGGTAATTTTCCATATTATCAATGTTGGTGACAATAACAATACAATAGCCTCTGCCATTGGTTCCCAAAGAGAAGATTTGACAGTCACATTGCTCGACATTATTGCCACCCCTTCATTACCGCTCCACCATTGATCTTGTTTCTCATATATTCATAGTCTCTAGTTTGCTACTTCGCGTGCAAATGATACTATAGATTTACAGTTATATGCTCCCGCTACTGCACAAATTTGAAATTATGAGGATGTATTTATGCGGCAAGGGTGCTTTATTGTTCCTCCATTGGTACATGCAGCATTTGCTGCAACGTGTATAGATACTTCAGCCTCCATATAAGGCTGATATGATTTAGGCTTTGTTTTTAGTAACTTCGTGGAGGTGTTGTAGGCATGTGTTAACTCAAAGCAATGTGTAGTTTCGCATGCGGGCAAGAAGCCCATGTATCGTCTCTAGGTTCTGATATGAATATAAAGAAATGTGGACTTGGTGAAAATGCATCAGGAGTAGAGGGGATGAGAGAGTTAGTGGTAGATATAGGGACAACAACAATGTCAACATCACTAAAGGCTATACCACAAAGTGTGTTGTTGCTTCACTAACACTAGCTGAGGCAAAAGAAAGAGCTGCAACCGTAGGAATGTATTTTATGGCACATATAGAACATGACAGAATATTTTTTTGGTAGCTTTCTATTCTGAAAAGGCTATTGAAGTTAGCTCCACAAAGATATTACCATGAAACATGGATGCTAATGTCAACATCCAAAGTGAAGCATTTTGTGAGCCGAGAGCCGCCTACCTTCATCGTGCACTCATTGTGGAGGAGTCACTCCCCCTAGCAACCACTATGTGAGCCCTAAGGATAAACCTCTATACTTCACACATTTGGTACGTCCACCCTTTTGATGTTGGACAACCCTCAACTCACAGAGTGTCTAGCGTAACTGACAACGGTTCTTGATCTGCAACTCTCTTGGTGGCATTCGCACCAAGGTACAATGTAAAAGAATTGTAGGATAGGATAGATTTTTAACAGGAAAACATCTGGTTCAAGAAGAGTTGAATGATAGTAAAATCATTTACCTCACTGTATGGACTAGCATAGATAGCCCACCAATTCCAGAAAAAAATGTTTTGGCCTTGCAAGATTTCGCACTAAAAATGTATTACCAGTGACATGGTACTGATCAACCTCCAGTAGTTGTGGTAAGTTCATTCTGCATAACCTTGGTTGGCCGCGTTGCTAAGGTGGAAGAGAATCCAACTGTCGACTGTTGCTTCCGCTTGTAGAAAAAAGCTCAAATTTCAAGTTGTACGCTGTAGAGTGATAGTAGGTGAGGAACAAGGCTCGTAGATGCAAAAAGTTGGAGACTTCAACCATGTTTTAAGATATGGAATTGGAGGTTAGAAAGTGCCCTTGAAATTGAAAAGAAGGCCAAAACAAGAGAATTCAGGAACCTTCAGAAAAGGGATGTATTTTGCTGTCAATACAGTAGCATTAGGTAGTGTGAAGGTCTTAGATATGACAGGCATTTCCACAACAACTCCTAGGTTTCCTCATGTTCCAGTAATTTTTTTCCCTAGTAAGGCAGCAGGGAGTGCCTCAGCATTCCAAATTTCCATACTAAAGAACAAAAATTCAGATAACACATGGATAGTTGTATAAACGTCTAAATCATTCTAATGCGTAGTGAATGTTTCCATCCATGGAGGAATCACAAAACTATGTTCATTACCATGCACCATGCGTGACGACCACTAGCAACATCACTAGCAAGGGTCACAACAGCCTGCCTTCAACCATAATATCAAAGTGCCCATAGCCACCAATGAACCTCACCTTGTTGGCCAAGCCTTCACATAGTAGTACCACTTGAGATTTTGAGAAAGTCTCTTGTTTGTGCTCGGGGTTGAACTGGTCAGAATATGTTTTCTTGAAGTGTGTCTCCCACCTGAGCATGATTATCTCTTTCTTGTCGCTCCACTGCATTACACATTTCTTTGGAAGAATTAAAGTGGGGTGAAAATTTAACAGTTTAACATATATTTGAGGCCATCAAGATGACATATTGACCATCCTGACTTGGTGTAACATCACCGCACGCTATCTTGATGCGCCCTTGGTATTCTTGAAGTGTCAAGCTGATTACAATCATATGAAGATCAACGACAGGGACAAGAAAAATAGTACTCAAGCCCATGATAAGCCATTGCATGAGGCACTGCCACCCACTGTCATGCTGAATTCACTCAAGTATATCTCCCACATACACTCTTCTTTGCCCTCTGTCAATACTGGTGGCGGAGGAGTTTGATCCCGTGCCAAAAATGATACATTGGGCTCCTTGTAGGCCTTGAGAAGGGAGGCCTAGAACAACTTGAGCTCGAAGCATTACTTGCCTCAATAAGTACTTCTCAGCTCTCCAATACTTTCTCTCCTGATGGTTTAGTTACTGTTACTCACTGTGAAGTGTTATGTGCACACTTGCTAAACCTCCATATGATCTTGTGGATATATCTACACCAATGGAGCAACATTATTGCCATGTTTGAGGGTCATGCGGATAGCTCCCACAAAGCACCCCAAAGATAGTTCACTGATGAGGTAGAGGCAAACCTAGCAACCGGGAGGTAACATGCCCTCCTTGTCCGACCCCAAGATCCACTACAACAAGTTCTCCATGGTTTTGTTAGTACAATTTATTTGGCCATTTGATTGGGGATAGTAGGCTAATGAGAGAGCCACGTGGGTACCATGTTGATCAAATAATTCTTCTAAAAACAGAGAGGAGAAGGATTTTTTGTGGTCCAAGACCATACACATTCGCACCATGGAGCCTGATGATGTGTTACAAGATGATTTAAAGCATATCTTCTACCACAAAAGTCTACTCATATGGTATGAAGTGTGCTATCTTGTGGAACCTTTCTACCACCACCAACAATGTGGCACTTTTCTTTGGTGTCGTGGAAGAATCCATGCTCAAAGTGAAAGGAAATGTCTGTTCGTGGCTGCTTTAGCATTAATAATGATTGCAACTCTCTAGTGATCTCCTTTGACATATGTTGATTCTTTCACATGTGTCACAGTTTCTCACATTGTCCTCGCCATCAGCTCTCTCCATCTCCCACTCATGTTGGTGTACGCATTCATTCAAGGTTTCTTCATGACCCAAGTGACTACTCTAATGAACCTCTTTGCCAGTTTTTGCAACGTGTGCAGTCAATACGAGAACATTACCTTTTGTTTGTGAGTGTGACTATTTTCATGCACCCTCCAGCACGAGATGCGGGTCGGATGGCCCAACCAATGCAGGAAAATGAAATGACCACTGCAGTGCCATTGACCCGCTGTCATCTACAGACCTGGCCAGCACAAAGTCCAGTGCCACTCAGGCACCTCTAGGCCTCAGGCCCCTGTCCCCTTGAACCAGTGCGACGATCCCTACGTGCTCTGCCCAAAGTTGATGACAAACAATTCCATCACACCGTTGGTATAGCAGCCATGGACCACAGTGCCACTGAACCACTAACTCTCACTGAAGCAATGGGGCATCTGGACGCTGCCAAATGGGAAAAGGCGATGGCAGTTGAACTAAACATACTCTTAGAATTCGGGGTGTACGAGCTGGTGCCTTTGCTACCTGGTCACAAGGCAATTGATGTCAAATGGGTGTTCAAACTCAAAAGGAATCTCAAGGGTCTGATTGAAAATTACATGGCATGTCGTGTGGCCAAAGGATTTCATCAAATCCCAGGTCAAGAATTCACAGACACGTGTACACCTGTGGGAAAGTATGGAACCAGTCGTGCCCTACTGGCAGTGGTTGCACGTGAGGATAGGGACATCCATCAAATGGCTGTAAAAAAAGCTGTTATGAATGGACCAATAGAAGAAGATTTTATGTAAAACAGCCAGAGGGATATAAGGATGGTACCGACCAGGTGTGGTTTCTGTTGAAGGCCGTGCATGGCCTAAAGCAAGCACCTTGGTGCTGAAGCAAAGAGATCCGTTGCACCTTGGAGAGTGGTGGATTCACACACATTACCTGTGACCCTTCACTATTGCTTTGTTTGGACAATGGTCTGAATGTTGCTTTGCTGGTTCTTGTGGATGATCTAATCATCTTATCTCCCTCACCCACGCTTATTGAACAAGCCAAAGTACTGCTCACAATTCACTACAAGATGACGGAACTAGGAGAGGCACAAAACTTCCTAGGCATGACCATCACACATGATGGCAGAGAACGCATTTTGTCCCTCCATGAAGGTCGATTAATTTCTAATCTCACAGTCCACTTCCAACACTTTGCACAACATCTCCCACAACACCACATGCCTATGAGCCCAGATGTCTATACGTACCTTTTGGATGCACGCACCAAGGACTATGGACCCGACACAGACCCAACACTTTGCCAAAAGATCACAAGTATTCCCTCATCAGAACACGCCTTGAAATTGCGTGCGCAGTCAATTTTCTCGCTCATTTCAGCCAGCAACTACGAAGCACATACTAGAAAGCACTATTGAAGTTGTTGCATTATCTTCTAGACACCGCCACACTTGGTCTGTTGTTTGCCCCTAGCGCTGGTCCTGTCTTGGATGGTTCTTGTGATAGTGTCTATGCTTGTGATCGTGCAACTCGTAGTCAGGGTGGATACGTGTTTCATGTGTGGGGGACTACTCTTGGCGTAGTGCCAAACATACGTATGTGGTGCGCAACGGGGCTGAGGCAGAATATATTGCACTAAGTGAGGCAACATGTGANAGCCAGCAACTACGAAGCACATACTAGAAAGCACTATTGAAGTTGTTGCATTATCTTCTAGACACCGCCACACTTGGTCTGTTGTTTGCCCCTAGCGCTGGTCCTGTCTTGGATGGTTCTTGTGATAGTGTCTATGCTTGTGATCGTGCAACTCGTAGTCAGGGTGGATACGTGTTTCATGTGTGGGGGACTACTCTTGGCGTAGTGCCAAACATACGTATGTGGTGCGCAACGGGGCTGAGGCAGAATATATTGCACTAAGTGAGGCAACATGTGAGAGAATAATGCTTGCACGCTTGCTTGAAGAACTGGGTATGCACATGTCTGCTGTGCATGTAATGAACTTTGTCGCATGCTGCATTGCCCCGAATGATGGTGTATTGTATCTATGCACCAAGCACATCATTGTCCGTCATCACTTTGCTCGAGAGACAGTGGAAGTGCGTGCTATCAGTGGACAGGCAAAGCTGGCAGATTTCCTCACCAAACCTCTCTCATCCTCTTTACTCCTATTTCGACTATAACACCAGGGTTGCATGTCTGCTAAAATCCCTTCCAAGGGGGCATGTCAATCCCTTATTGTACATACTCCTTGAGTGGCTGTGAGTGTGCATGGAATGCTAGTACGGGCAGTGGAGGCGATGCACTGTGACGACATACAACCCTCAAGCTCCGCATAAGTGGTCGCCTTCATCCTGCTTGCATGACCACATCACCATCCTGCCCGAGCTCGATGCCGTCTCCCTCATGCTAAGTCTTGTGCCTGCGCCTGTACAAGCACAAAGGTGTGGGCACGAAGGCACATGCTCGGAGCTGCAGACACGAAGGCGCGCGCCCGTAGGCACAGGCGTGGAGGTGCAAGCGTAGAGGCATATGTGCGGAGATACAAACACAGAGGTGCAAGTACGGAGGGGGAGGCACAACGATGCGGGCACATGTGGCGCAGGCGCGGATGCGTAGACACAAAGGCGTAGGCACGGAGGCACATGTGCAGAGGCATAGATGCAGAGAGACAAGCATGGAGGCGCAGACATGGAGGCACAGGTGCAAAGGCACAAACACGGAGACGTAGACACTAAGGTGCAGGTGCGGAGGCACAGGCGCAAAGGTGCAGGTGCAGAGGCACATGCACACAGGCATAGGCTCATGTGCAGAGTGGCAGGTGCATGTGCTGAGACACAGGCACATGTGTTGAGACACAAGCGCATGTGCTAAGTTGCACACCTGGATGTGCACCTACAGAGGTGGAGGTGTAGAGGCATATGTACGAGGCAGAGGCATAAAGGCACATGCGCAATGGCACTGGAATGGAGGGACATGCATAGAGGCACAGGTAAGGAGGTGCAGGTGCAAATAAGCAGGCATGGAGGTGTAGGCATGGAGGCGCAAGCGTGGAGCAGCAGGCGTGGAGGAGGAAGCGCTGAGGTGTAGGTATAGAGGCACAGGTACGGAGGCAAAGGCGTGGAGGCATATGTGTAGAGGCACAGGTACAGAGGCATGAGCACAAAGACATAGGTGCGGAGGTGTAGGTGTTGAGGTACAGGCGCAGAGGCATACGCACATAGGCGCAAACATAGAGGCGTAGGCGCAGAGGCAAAGGTGCAAAGTTGAAGGCATGGTGTTGCAAGCGCGGCGGTGCAGGCATGGGGTCGCAAGCATGGAGGCGGATGCACAGAGGCAAAGGGGTGAAGGTGCAAGCATGGACGGGCAAGCGCATAGGGGCACGTACGATGGGACAAACACGGAGGTGTAATCATAAAGGCGTAGGTGTCGAGGTGTAGGTGAAGAGGCACATGTGTAGAGGCGCGGGCATGGAGGCACATGCTCGGAGGCGTAGGGGCGGAGGCACAAACATGGAGGTACATGCATAGAGGCATAGGCACAGAGGTGCACGCGCAAAGGTGCAGTTGCAAATACGCAAGTGTGGATGCTCATGCATACAAGTAGAGACACAGAGGCACAACAAGGCAGAGGCGTGGATGCTCAGGTGTAGACACGTAGGTGCATCTACAGAGGCCCAAGCACATGGATAGAGGTGCAGGTGCATGTGCTAAGCATGAAAGCACATGTGCTGAGGCACAGGCGTTGTGGCACAGGTGTAGAGATGTAAGCATGGAGGCGCAGGCCCACAGGCATAGCACAAAGGCGTAGGCACAGAGGCACAGGTGTGGAGACCCAAGCGTGAATGCGCAGGCGCAGAGGCGCAGGCATAGAGGAAAAGGTGTAGATGCGTAGGCATGGATGCACAACAGTGGGTGATCAGGCACACACACACACGTACATGTGGAGGCATAGGAGCTGAGGCACAAGCATAGAGGCGTAAGCGTGCAGTCACACGCACAACATTGCAGGTGTAACGACGATGGCGCGGAGGTGCAGGGACAGAGGCATAGGTGCGGAGGCACAGGCGTGGAGGCACAAGCGCGAAGGCACATACGTGGATGCACAGACGTGGAGGTGCACACATGCAAGGGCAAGCATGGAGGCATAGGTATGGAGGCATAGGCGCGGAGGGGCAAGCACAAGGGCAAAAATGCAGAGGCGTAGGCACACAAACATAAGGGTGGAGGCATAGGCGCGGAGGCGTAGGTGCAGTGGCGTAGGCTTGAAGGCTCACTCTAGAGGCGTAGGCAAGAAGGCCCAGGTACAGAGACGCAAGTGTGGAGGTGCAGGCGCAGCGATGTGGGTGTAGGTGAAGAAGTACAGGCACATCTGCTAAGGTGCAGGTGCTTGTGCTGAGGTTCAGGCGCATGTGCTGAGGTGTAGGCATGAACATGCAGGGGTAAAGGCACACACATTTAGGCGTAGGTGGTAAGTTGAGGCAAAAAGGCACAAGCGTGAAGGCGTAGGCACAGGCGCGGTGGTGCACGCGTAGATGCACAAGCATGGATACAAAAGCGTGAAGGCAAAGGCGCGGAGGCGCAAGCACGGAGGGGTAGGGACGGAGGCGCAGGTGTGGAGGCGCACGCGTGGAGGCAGAGTTATGGAGGCATAAGCACAGAGGCGCAAACACAAAGGTGCATGTGGGGAGCCACAGGCACAAAAGCACATGTGGAGAGGCTCAGGCACATGTGCATATGTATAGGTACATGTGCGAAGGCGCTGGCACACATGCAGAGGCGCAGGCGCATGTGCAGAGGTGCACGTGCATGTGCATTAGCACATGTGCAGAGGCGCAGGTGTGGATGTGTAGTTGCGGAGGTGCATGCAGGCAAGTATGGGCACGAAGGCACAGTCAGACACGTATAGGCAAGGAGGCACAAGCACGGAGACACAGGCGCAAAGTACAGCCGTTGAGGCACACGCACAAAGGTGCATGCGCGGAGGTACAAGCATTGAGGCACACGCGTGGAGGCGTAGACATGGAGGCGTAGGTGCGGAGGTGCAGGCTCAGACCAAGAGGCACATGCATGAAGACGTAGGTGTAGAAGCGCAAGCCCAGAGGCACAGGTGAAGAGGCAAAGATGCACATGTGCAAGTGCAAAGGCACAGGCGTGAAGGTACGGGCGTAGAGGTATAGGCGCGGAGGCACAAGGTGGACGCACAGGTTCACATTTACAAGGACAAAGCACAAGTGTAAAGGTAGAGGCACACAAGTGCAAGCGTGGAGGCCTAGGCGCAGAGGCGCAGGCACGGAGCGCATGTGCAGAGGCCCAAGCATGGAGGCGTATAGGCACAGGTGTAGAGACACAGGCGTGGATGCACATGTGAAGAGACGCAGGCGAGAAGACGTAGGCACAGGGGCGCATGCACGGAGGCGTAAGCGTGGAGGCGCACGCACGAAGGCGCACAGGTGGAGGTTAAAAAGTAGAAGCGCAGGCACGGAGGCACAAGTACAGAGGCATAGGCACATGTGCACAGGTGAAAGTGCATGTGTAGAGGCTCAAGCTCATGTGCAGATGAGTGGGCATAGAGGTAGAGGTGCAAAGGCAGAGGCACAAATGTGCAGGGACTGAGGTATAGGCAAGGAGGCTTACGTGCAAAGGTGCAGTCATAGAGGCACAAGAGCATAGGCACATGAGCGGAGGAGCGGGTGCGGATGAACAAGCATGGAGGCATAGGTTCAGAGGCGTACATGTAGAGGCGCAAGCGCAAAGGCGTAGGCGCTGAGCCTCAAGCATGGAGACACAAGTGTTGAGGCATAAGCGCAGAGGTGCAGGTGCAAAGGTGCGGACACGGATGCACAAGCGCGGAGGCACATGAATAGAGCCGCAAAGGCGTAGGCACATAGGAGCAGGCACAGAGGCGTAGTTATGGAGGTGCATAAACAAAGGCGTAGACATAAACAAAGGTGCAGAGGTGCAAACATGAAGGTACAGGCATAGAGGCGTAGGTGCAGAGGTATAGGCAAGGAGGTGCAGGCACGGAGAGGAAGGCATGAAGGGATAGGCGCGGAGGCGTAGGCACGGAAGCACAGGCACAAAGGCACGGGTGCGAGGGCGTAGGTTTAGATGCCCGTGCACAGGCGCAACTGTAGAGATGTAGGCGCATGTGCGGAGGCATTGGCACACGTGCTAAGGCACAAGCACATGTGCTGAGGTGCAGGTGCTTCTGCTGAGGCGCAGACAAATATGCGTAGATGTAGAGGCACATGCACGAAGGCACGAGTGTGGAGGCGCAGTCACAAAGGCACGAGCGCAGATACGGATGCACGTGACATAGGCGTGGAGGTGCAGGCGAAGAAATACAAGCGGAGAGATGCATACATAGAAGTGCAGTCGTGGAGGCACAGGCGCAGAGGTGCAAGCATGGAGGCATAGGCGTGGAGTTCCAGGCCTAGAGGTGCAGGCGTGGAGGGACAGGCATCACGTGATTGGCGTAGTGGCACAGGCATGGATGTGCAGGCACAGAGGCACAGGCACGGGCGTGCAGGTGCGGAGGTGTGAGTGGGGAGGCACAGATACGGAAGCTCAGGCGCGGAGAAGCATGTGTGGAGGAATAGGCGCAAAGGTGTAGGCACAGAGGAGTGAATGCAGAAGTAGAGGGATGGATGCGTGGGCATGGAGACATAGGTGCAAGGCGCAGTTACAAAGGTACATACGAGTAGGCACATGCTTAGAGGCACATGCACAAGGGTGCACGTGCAAGTGCACGAGTGCAAGCTCATGTGCTGAGGCGTAGACGCATGTGCTGAGGCACAAGTGCATGTGATAAGGCATAGGCATTGAGATGCAGGTGTAAAGAAACAAGCACGGAAAATCACATGTAAAGGTGGAGGTGTAAAGGCACAGGCACGAAGGTGCAGGTGCAGAGGCGCAGGCACACATCCACAAGCAAGGATGCGTAGGCACGGAGGAGCAGGCACGGAGGCACAAGCGTGGAGGCACAGGTGTGGAGGCGAATGCGTGAAGGCGCACGTGCCGAGGTGTAGGCATAGAGGCACACACATGAAGACACAGGAACAGAGGTACAAGCGCGGAGGTCCAGGTGTAGAGGCACAGGCGCAGACGCAAAGGCTCATGTGTAACGGCGCAGGCACGAAGGCATAGGCCCAGGCGGAGGCGGAGGCAGTAGGAGCAAAGTCATTGGCGCAAAGACGCAGGTGCGGAGGCACATGTGGGGAGGTGTAGGCCGAGAGGTACAGGCGTGGAGGGACAAGCGCATAAGGGCGGGTGCGGAGGCACAGGCGCAGAGGCACAAGCGTGGAAGGTGTACACACGAAGGCATTGGCGCAGAGGTGCAAGCGTGGAGGAGCAAGCGTTGAGGCATAGCCACAAAGGCAAAGGCATAGAGGATAGGTACGGAAGCGCATGCATGGAGGCACAAGCATGGAGACGCAAGCACAGAGGCGTAGGCGTGTAGGCTCATGTATGCAAGCACAGATGTGCAGGCGCAAAAAAGCAGGCACGGATGCGCAGGCAAAGGTAGAGGCACGTAGGCACATGTGCAGAGGCATAGCTACATGTGCTTAGGCATGGAGGTACATGTGCTGAGGCACAGGTGGGAGGCACAGGCGTGGAGGCGTCAAAAAGAAGGTGCAAGCACAGAAACAAAAGCACCGAGGCACAAGGGTGGAGGTGAGGGCCAAGAGGTGCCGGTGTGGATGCGTTGGCACGGACGTGCAGGCGTAGGTGCGGGCGTGCAGGCGTGGCTGCGTAGGTGCAAAGGCACAGGCGTTGAGGCGTAGGTCCAAAGGCGTAGGCGTGGAGTTGTAGGTGTAGTATTGCAAGCGCAACGGTTCAAGCACGGAGGTGCAAGCAAGGAGGTATATGCAGGTACGGAGGCGCAGGCGTGTTGTCGTAGGCGTGGAGGCGCATGCGCATAGGCGTAGGCACAAAGGCGCAAGTGCAGAGGCGCAGGCACGGAGGCACTGGCGGAGAGGCGCAGGCGGAAAGGCGTAGGCGCAAAGGTGCAGGCATGGAGGCGAACACATAATAGTGCAGACGCTTAGGCGCAAGCGCGGAGGCGCTGGCATGGAGCACAAGAAACAAGGTAGAGGTTTGAGGGCGCATGCATAGTGGCGCAATCGCAAAGGCACAGGCGCGGAGGGATAGGTGCAAAGGCAGAAGCACATGTGGTGCAAGCACAGAGACGCAAGCACAAAAGCGGAGGCATGGAGCAACACGTGCAGAGGCGCAGGTGCGGTGGGGCGGGTAGGGAGGCAATTGCTCGTAGGCGCCAGTGCAGGGGTGCAAACATGGAGGTGCAGGTGTGGAGGTGCAGGGATGGAGGCGTAGGTACGGAGGTGCTAGTGCACAGGTGCATGCGCGGAGACGTAGGCAAGGAGGCACAGACGTGGAGGCTCAGGCACAAAGGGACATACGTGGAGGATCAGGTACAGAGGGGCAAGTGCGGAGGCACACATGCGGAAGCACAGTCACGAAGGCAGAGGTGTGGAGGTGCATGCATTGATGCATAGGCGAAAAGATGTAGAGGCGGAGGCTAAGGCGTAGAAGCATAGGCTAAGCCGCAGAGGCGCAGGCGTGGAGATACAGGCATAGAGGCATAGGCGTGCAAGCGTAGGCACGGAGGTACAAGCATGGATAGTCATTTGTGGAGGGGTAGGTGCAAAGGGGCACGCGCAGAGGCAAAGGAACCAAGGCGTAGGTACAGAAGTTTAGACACGCAAGTGCAGGCACAGAAGCATAGGCGCGGAGGAGCATGCATGGAGGCGCAAGCATTGAGGCCCATGCACGATGTGTAGGCGCACAAGAATAGGTAAGGAGGGGCAAGCAAGGAGGCGCAGGCGTAGATACACGGGCATGGAGGTGCGGGTGCTGAGGCGTAGGTGTGGAGTAGCAGTCGCGGAGGAGCAGGCGCTAAGCCATAGGCACGGAGGTGCAATCACAAAGTCAAAGGCACGAGTGCTTGTGCATAGGCGTAGGTGCAAAGGTGTAGGTGCATGTGCATAGGCACAAGTGCAGAGCTGCAGGTGCATGTGAATCGGCGCAGGTGCAGAGGCATAGGTGTGGATGTGCAGGCGCGGAGGTGCAGTCGGGCAGGCATGTGTACGGAGGCCTAGGTGAAGAGTTGCAGGCGCAAAAGCGTAGGCGTGGACGCGCAGGCATTGAGGCATACATGCGGAGGTACATGCATGGAAGCGCAAGTGCGTATGTGTACGCACAAAGGCCCACGTGCAGAGTTCCATGCGCAGAGGTGCAAACACGGAGACACAGGTGCAAAGGCGCAGGCGTGGAGGCACAGGCGCGTAGGCGCAAATGTAGAGGTGCAGGCTGAGGCCAAGAGGCACAAGCATGAAGGCGTAGGCAAGGGGCCGCAGGTGCATAGGCACAAGTACAAAGGCACATGTAAAGACGTGCAAGTGCAGAGGCACAGGCGTAGAGGCATGTATGCAGAGGCGCAAGCGTGGAGGCGTAGGCGTGGATGTGTAGGCGTGCATGCACAGGCACGAAAGCACAGGCGCAAAGGTGCATGCACAGAGACATAGGTGCAGAGATGGCATGGAGGTCTAGGCGCAAAAGTGCAGGCACTGAGGTATAAGTGCGGAGGCTCAACGCGCGAAGGCAAAGATGCGGAGGCGCATGCACAGAGGTACAAGCGCGCAAGCACATGCATGGAGGGCCAGGCATTGAGGCACACGCACCGAGGCATGGGCGCTGAGGTGCATGCGCAGAGGCAAAGGTCCGAAGGCCAAGGCACAAAGTCACATGCGCAGAGGCGTGCACGTAAAGGTGCACAAGTGAAGGCGCAAGCGTGGAGGCGTAGGCACGGAGGGGCAAGTGCAGAGGTGCAGGCACATTTGCATAGGTACAAGCATATGCGTAGAGGCTCAGGCTCACATGAAAAGGCGTAGGCGTAGAGGTAAAGGCGTGAAGGTACAGGCGCAGAGGCATAGGCGTGGAGGTGTAGACAAGGAGGTGTAGGCACGATGGCACATGCACGAAGGCAAATGCACATAGGCATAGGCGCAAAGGTGCAGATGTGACTACATAGGCGTAGGGGCATTGGAGCATAGGCACACGTGCGAAGGCGCAAGTGCAGAGGCGTAGACATAGAGACACAAGTGCGGAGGTGAAGGCGCAGAGGCGCAGACACGGATGTGCAGGCGTAGAGGTACAGGCACGGAGTTGCACACATAGACGCGCAGGCGTGGAGGAGAAAGCATAGAGCCACGGTTGCGAAGGCCCACACACGGAGGCACAGGAGCGGAGGTGTAGGCGTGGAGACGTAGGCGCAGGCGTAGATGTGCAAGCATGGAGAGGGAAGTATGGAGGGACAGGTATGAAGGCGCAAGTGCGTAGGCACATGCGTATAGGCACAGGGACAACGACACTGGCAATGAGGTGCAAGCGGAGAGGTGTGGGTACGAGGGCATAAGTCCAGGTGCCGCGGCGCAGGCGCAAAGGCACAGGCACAGAGGTGCAGGCGTAGATGCGTAGGCACATGTGCAGAGATGCATGTGCATGTGCTAAGGCATAGGTGCATATGCTGAGGCATAAGCACTTATTCTAGGGCGCAGGCGTGGAAGTGTAGATGTAGAGGCACAACCGCGAAGGCGCAAGCAAGGAGGCATAGGCGCAAAGGCGCACGCATAGATGCACAGGCACGTGATGCAAGCGCAGAGGCAAAAGCAAAAAGGTGTAGACGCAAAGGCACATACGTGGAGGCTCATGTATAGAGGGGTATGCGAGGAGGCGTAGGCAGCAAGGCATGGGCGCGAAGGTGCAAACACAAAAGCAGAACGATGGATGTGCAAGAACGGAGGCACAGGTGCAAGGCACAGGCACAGAGGCGTAGGCGCATAGCCGTAGGCGTGGAGGTGGATGCATAGAGGCGCACATGCATGTGCACAAGTGTAGTTACATGTGATGAGGTGAAGGAACATGTGCTAAGAAGTAGGCATGGAGGTGCAGGCATGAAGAAGCAGACATGGAGGCGCACAAGTGGAGGCAACGGTGCAAAGGCACAGGCACGAAGGTGCAAGAACTCATCTGCAGGCACGGTTTTGTAGGCCTGGAGGAGCAGGCACGGAGGCGCAAGCGTAGAGATACAGGCGTAATGGTACAGGAGCAGAGTCGCAGAAAGAAAGGCGCAGGTGTAGAGGCGCAGGCCTAGAGGTGCATGCGAGGAGGGACAAGCACGGAGGGGCAAGCATGGAGGGACAGGCGCGGAGGCAAAGGCGTAGAGGCGTAGGCATGGAAGGTGTAGGCACAAAGGCACTGGTGTGGAGGCAACGGCGCAGAGGTGGAGGTGTGGAGGCACAAGTGCAGAGGCGCAGCCGCGGAGGCGGAAGTGTAGAGGACAGGAAAGGAGGCGCATGTGTAGATGTGTATGCACAGATTTGTAGGTGCGGAGGTGCAAGCACGGAGAGGCATGCACGAAGGCGTAGGCGCACAGGCAAAGGTATGCAGGCATAGGTGTGCAGGCACAGAGGCGTAGTCACAGATGCGCAAGTATAGGTAGAGACACGTTGGCTCATGTGTAGAGGCACAACTGCATGTGCTGAGGCGTGGAGGCACATGTACTAAGGTGTAGATGGGAGGCGCAGGTGCAAAGGCACAAGCGCGGAGGTTCAGGCACGGAAGCATAGGCATGGAGATGTAGGACGGAGGTGCAAGCCAGGAGGCGCAGGTGCCGATGCACAGGCACGGAGGTGCAGGTGCACGTATGCAAGTGCGGGCACACAGGCATGGGTGTGCAGGCACGGATGCGTAGGCACTAAGGTGTAGGCACAGAGTTGCAGGCACGGCATTGCAGGTGCGACGATGTAAGGACAGAGATGCAGGCAAGGACATATAGGCAAGGAGGCCAAGATGCGTTGGCGCAGGCGTGGAGGTGCAAGCGTAGAGGCACATGCACGGAGGCGCAAGTACAGAGTTACACGCACAAAGGCACAGACACATAGGCGTAGGCGGGGAGGCGCATGCAAAATGGTGCAGGCTCTTAGGTACAGGCACAGAAGTCCAGGCATGGAGATGCGGGCACGGAGATGAAGGCTTGGAGGCGGAGGAGCAGAGATGCAATTGCGAAGACATAGGTGCGGAGGGAAAGGCGCAGAGGCATAGGTACTTGTGGCATAGGCGTAGAAGCACAAGTGCGGAAGCGGAGGCACAGAGCACCATACACATAGGTGTAGGCGCGGAGGCGCAAGCGTGGAGGGACAGGCAGGGAGGTAAAGGCGCAAAGGCGCCAACACGGGGGCGCAAACGCAAAGGCACGGGCACGAAGGTACAATGGCGGAGGCACAGGCACTAAGGCACGGGTGCACAGGTGCAGGCATGAAGGCTTAGGCATTGAGGTGGACGTACGGAGGCATAGGTTAGGTGGCCGATGCACAAATGTGCAAGCGTGTGTGTAGAGGTGTAGGCACATGTACTGAGGCACACACACATGTGCTGAGGCGTAGACGCATGTGCCGAGGCATAAACTTGGTGGTAGAGGCGCGAAGGCGCAAGTGCAAGGACTTAGGCGCAAAAGCACAGGTACGGAGGCACAAGTGCAGAGGCATAGGTGTGGAGGTGCAAGCATGGAGACTTAGGAGTGGAGGTGCAGGCGTGGAGGCATATGCACTGAGGCACAAGAGTTGAGGCTCAGGTGTAGAAGCGCAAGCGTGGAGTCATAGGCATCGCATCTCAGGCGTGGCGGCGCATGCACGAAGAGGCGTATGCATGGAGAGGCCCAAGAACGGAGGCATAGGCATGGAGGAACATGCACAAAAGCACAAGCATGGAGCCATAGGCGTAGATGTGCAAGCGTGTAGGCCCAAACGCATGCACGGAGGCATAGGGACGGAGGTGCACACATAGAGGCGTAGGTGTAGAGGCGCAAGCACAAAGGTGACGGCGTGGTGGCAACGGCATGGAGGTGCAGGTAAAGAAGCGTAGGTGCATGTGCAGAGGTACCAGTGCATGTACTGAGGCGCAGGCGCATGTGCAGAGGCACAGGCGCATGTGGTGAGGCTTGGGAGTGGAGGTGCATGCACAAAGGCGCAGGCGCGGAGGCACAAGTGCGGAGGTGCACGCACATAGGTGCAAGCACGAAGGCACGGACTAGAGGCTCAACACGGAGGCGCAAGCACTGAGGCACAGGCACGAAGGCACATGTATAGAGGCACAAGCACGAAGGTGCAGGGGCGGAGGCTTAGGCGCAGAGGCGTAGGCTTAGGCGCAGATGCGTAGGCATAGAGGCACAAACGTGGAGGCACAGACACGGAGGCGCAAGGGCACAAGCATAGGCGCGGATGCGGAGTCGCAGAGGCGCACCCGTGGAGGAGTAGGTGCGGTCCTGCAGGCACGAAGCATAGGTGCGGGCATACAGGCGCGGGGGTGTAGGTTCAGGCACAAAGGTGCAAGCGTAAAGGTACAAGTACAGAGGTGCAGGCATGGAGGGGTAAGCACGGAGGCGCAAGCATGGAGACATAAGCATGGTGGCACAAACGCGGAGGCCCATGCGCTAAGGTACAGGGTTGGAGGCGGAAGTACGCAGGCGTAGGCACAGAGGCTTAGGCGAGGAGGTAAAGTCACAGAGGTGTGAGCGTGGAGGCCCAAGCATAGAGATGTATGCACGGAAGTGCAACTGCAGAGGCATAGGCGCATGGGCACAAGTGCAAGCGCATGTAATGAGGCATAGGCAAATTTGTTGAGGCATAGGCGCATGTGTTGAGGTGTAGGCATGGAGGTGCAGGCGCAGAGGCTAAGCCGCGGAGAAGCCGGCGCGGAGAAGCCAGCGCAGAGGTGAAGCGCAAAGGCGCAAGCTTGAAGGCACGGGTGTAAAGGCGCATACACATAGGCGTGGGCACAGAGGCACATGAGCGGTTATGCAAGCGGGGAGGCACACGTGCTAATGCAGAGGAACAGAGAGGTAGACATAAAAAACGTTTTTGGCCAAAAATCACCAGCCACCTCCTTTCTACCAAGAATTTGTTGTTGTAGTCAACCTTTGCTACGTTGAAGAAAAGGCTCTTGTTGCCACTTGCACTTGCTTTCCGCGTCTTTCCTCAGTTTTAAACTCCAGTGAAGAGGGCGGAGGCATAAAGTGGGTTGAGTTAGGAAAGGTGGACAAGGGTGAAAGGTGGAAAATGGAGGTAGTGGAGGTGATAAGCATAATATGTGGAAGTGGGTAGCTTGCTAGCGAGAAGTGTTCTGCCAACACCACGACGAGATCAGGCTGCCACATTGCTTGATGGTTCAAGTCCTCTCTCCGTGCAAAGTGTCAAACTGCACAAAGAGGCCAGGACGAACGGTGAGTCCATCGGACGTTTTGGCTCTCATACTAATGTATCAAACGGGCTGGGAAGCTTGGCCAAAAGTTTGAGGGTCAAGAACCCTAGATTTTTATTGAGGGCCCCTTGCCCTCAATCCATCTCATGCAAACGCCCATAGGTCCGAGACCCGTTCTTGCCATGAGAGAGGCTGGCCTGTGCTACTCCTCCGAGTCTGTCGAAATCACAAGACGATTAATACAGGTTGTCTTGGATTGTCGGGTTTTATGTTTTTTTCATTAAAAGCAATTTGTGTTACATCAGATTTTCCATAAATCGATGCCGTAAATGCTGAATATGCACATTGAAAAGCAACCTCAACCAATCCACATTTGATTGATCTGTAGAGCACAACAAAGCACATTCACCTAGCTGGGGTTTCGGAATTGACTAACAAGTTCGTAGTTGGTTTTGGGACGTCGGTAACGGCCATGGCAAACTGTGGCGGAGTGGTCGTCTACCTTGTTAGCTGGTCGTCTAGCATGCGAGGACCTCACGATGGCTGGATCAGAATCCGACGAAGTCAAAAACCAACTAATCAGTCATGGGCCTTGGTAAGCCCAAAACCACCATTTTCGTTGATCTATTCCGACAAAATGCCACAAACGCCTCTGACTCGGACACAATGGGTGAGGCTAGTTGCGGTTGGAATCGATGGTTGAACGAGTTCAACCATCATTTTCGCAAGTGCTGTCCGTGGGGTTTTCGCCTGGAACGTTGTCGAGGCAGTCAAACTTGACCCTCCATGATTTTCCGTCTGGATGGGGTTCCTTCAGCTTCTGTTCAACTAACTTAGCGGGTCCCACTCAGCGCACCAATTATCGGACGATATCGTTTCAACCAACAACCTTCAACCAATCAACGTGAAGCATCGATAGTTGAAAGTTCGATGCCAGTCCTCGGTAGCTGAGTCGACCTTTGGACATGACCGCAAGCATAGGACTCATGACCGGCTTTAAGAAAGAGGAGAAGGCTGTGC
>SZWC01001499.1:252077-270655 GCA_023375785.1 Penium margaritaceum
GGGTGAGGCTGGTTGCGGTTGGAATCGATGGTTGAACGAGTTCAACCATCATTCTCGCAAGTGCTGTCCGTGGGGTTTTCGCCTGGAACGTTGTCGAGGCAGTCAAACTTGACCCTCCATGATTTTCCGTCTGGATGGGGTTCCTTCAGCTTCTGTTCAACTAACTTAGCGGGTCCCACTCAGCGCACCAATTATCGGACGATATCGTTTCAACCAACAACCTTCAACCAATCAACGTGAAGCATCGATAGTTGAAAGTTCGATGCCAGTCCTCGGTAGCTGAGTCGACCTTTGGACATGACCGCAAGCATAGGACTTATGACCGGCTTTAAGAAAGAGGAGAAGACTGTGCGCAACTTGTGGACCCACAAAGTCCTCAACTATGTTGACCAAAGCCTGTGTCCGGTAGCGTTCTACCTCCGATTCCAACCGCAACCAGCCTCACCCAATAGTTAGTCTTTTTCCACATCCAATCACGTGCGCAGAACTCACGAAGGCAACTTCACGAATTCGCGGGAAAATCGGCCCTAACTACTAGTCCGACTAGTAAGTTACGCCCGCGCAAATCTATTGTTCGAACGCCCAGTCAGTTTCGGAACCCCGCCCTAGTTTGAGCGTCGTCTGGATTTGTGCCATGGCACCCCATTGGTGAACAGCCAACATCTGTGCATGGCCAACTGGGGACTGCTCCCACGGCTTGCTTGCGTGGCCTGCTTGGCCAGTAGCTGGTCGACTCCACTGCGCCGTGTCGTCCATGGCACGGTGGNAAGCACATACTAGAAAGCACTATTGAAGTTGTTGCATTATCTTCTAGACACCGCCACACTTGGTCTGTTGTTTGCCCCTAGCGCTGGTCCTGTCTTGGATGGTTCTTGTGATAGTGTCTATGCTTGTGATCGTGCAACTCGTAGTCAGGGTGGATACGTGTTTCATGTGTGGGGGACTACTCTTGGCGTAGTGCCAAACATACGTATGTGGTGCGCAACGTGGCTGAGGCAGAATATATTGCACTAAGTGAGGCAACATGTGAGAGAATTATGCTTGCACGCTTTCTTGAAGAACTGGGTATGCACATGTCTGTTGTGCCTGTAATGAACTTTGTCGCATGCTGCATTGCCTCGAATGATGGTGTATTGTATCCATGCACCAAGCACATCATTGTATGTCATCACTTTGCTCGAGAGACAGTGGAAGTGCGTGCTATCAGTGGACAGGCAAAGCTGGCAGATTTCCTCACCAAACCTCTCTCATCCTCTTTACTCCTATTTCAACTATAACACCAGGGTTGCATGTCTGCTAAACTCCCTTCCAAGGGGGCATGTCAATCCCTTATTGTACATACTCCTTGAGTGGCTGTGAGTGTGCATGGAATGCTAGTACGGGCAGTGGAGGCAATGCACTGTGACGGCATACAACTCTCAAGCTCCGCATAAGTGGTCGCCTTCATCCTGCTTGCATGACCACATCACCATCCTGCCCGAGCTCGATGTCGTCTCCCTCATGCTAAGTCTTGTGCCTGCGCCTGTACAGGCACAAAGGTGTGGGCGCGAAGGCACATGCTCGGAGCTGCAGACACGAAGGCGCGCACCCGTAGGCATAGGCGTGGAGGTGCAAGCGTAGAGGCATATGTGCGGAGATACAAACACAGAGGTGGAAGTGCGGAGGGGGAGGCACAACGATGCGGGCACATGTGACGTAGGCGCGGATGCGTAGACACAAAGGCGTAGGCACGGAGGCACATGTGCAGAGGCATAGATGCAGAGAGACAAGCATGGAGGTGCAGACATAGAGGCACAGGTGCAAAGGCACAAACACGGAGACGTAGACACTAAGGTGCAGGTGCGGAGGCACAGGCGCAAAGGTGCAGGTGCAGAGGCACATGCACACAGGCATAGGCTCATGTGCAGAGTGGCAGGTGCATGTGCTGAGACACAGGCACATGTGTTGAGACACAAGCGCATGTGCTAAGTTGCACACCTGGAGGTGCACCTATAGAGGTGGAGGTGTAGAGGCATATGCACGAGGCAGAGGCATAAAGGCACATGCGCAATGGCACTGGAATGGAGGGACATGCATAGAGGCACAGGTAAGGAGGTGCACGTGCAAATAAGCAGGCATGGAGGTGTAGGCATGGAGGCGCAAGCGTGGAGCAGCAGGCGCGGAGGAGGAAGGGCTGAGGTGTAGGTGTAGAGGCACAGGTGCGGAGGCAAAGGCGTGGAGGCATATGTGTAGAGGCACAGGTACAGAGGCATGAGCACAAAGACGTAGGTGCGGAGGTGTAGGTGTTGAGGTACAGGCGCAAAGGCATATGCACATAGGCGCAAACATAGAGGCGTAGGCGCAGAGGCAAAGGTGCGAAGTTGAAGGCATGGTGTTGCAAGCGCGGCTATGCAAGCATGGGGTCGCAAGCATGGAGGCGGATGCACAGAGGCACAGGGGTGAAGGTGTAAGCATGGACGGGCAAGCGCATAGGGGCACGTACGATGGGACAAACACGGAGGTGTAAGCATAAAGGTATAGGTGTGGAGGTGTAGGTGAAGAGGCACATGTGTAGAGGCGCAGGCGTGGAGGCACATGCTCGGAGGCGTAGGGACGGAGGCACAAACGTGGAGGTACATGCATAGAGGCATAGGCACGGAGGTGCACGCGCAAAGGTGCAGTTGCAAATATGCAAGTGTGGAGGCTCATGCATACAAGTAGAGACACAGAGGCACAATGAGGTAGAGGCGTGGATGCTCAGGTATAGACACGTAGGTGCATGTACAGAGGCCCAAGCACATGGATAGAGGTGCAGGTGCATGTGCTAAGCATGAAAGCACATGTGCTGAGGCACAGGCGTTGCGGCACAGGTGTAGAGACGTAAGCATGGAGGTGCAGGCCCACAGGCATAGCACAAAGGCGTAGGCACAGAGGCACAGGTGTGGAGACCCAAGCGTGAATGTGCAGGCGCAGAGGCGCAGGCGTAGAGGAAAAGGTGTAGATGCGTAGGCATGGATGCACAACAGTGGGTGATCAGGCACACACACACGTACGTGTGGAGGCACAGGAGCTGAGGCACAAGCATAGAGGCGCAAGCGTGCAGTCACACGCACAACATCGCAGGTGTAACGACGATGGCGCGGAGGCGCAGGGACAGAGGCATAGGTGCGGAGGCACAGGCATGGAGGCACAAGCGCAAAGGCACATACGTGGAAGCACAGACGTGGAGGTGCACACATGCAAGGGCAAGCATGGAGGCATAGGTATGGAGGCATAGGCACGGAGGGGCAAGCACGAGGGCAAAAATGTAGAGGCGTAGGCACACAAACATAAGGGTGGAGGCATAGGCGCGGAGGCGTAGGTGCAGTGGCGTAGGCTTGAAGGCTCACTCTAGAGGGGTAGGCAAGAAGGCCCAGGTACAGAGACACAAGTGTGGAGGTGCAGGCGCAGCGGTGTGGGTGTAGGTGAAGAAGTACAGGTGCATCTGCTAAGGTGCAGGTGCATGTGCTGAGGTTCAGGCGCATGTGCTGAGGTGTAGGCATGAACGTGCAGGGGTAAAGGCACACACATTTAGGCATATGTGGTAAGTTGAGGCAAAAAGGCACAAGCGTGAAGGCGTAGGCGCAGGCGCGGTGGTGCACACGTAGATGCACAAGCATGGATACAAAAGCGTGAAGGCAAAGGCGCGGAGGCGCAAGCATGGAGGGGCAGGGACAGACGCGCAGGTGTGGAGGCGCACGCGTGGAGGCAGAGTTGTGGAGGCATAAGCACAGAGGCGCAAACACAAAGGTGCATGTGGGGAGCCACAGGCACAGAAGCACATGTGGAGAGGCTCAGGCACATGTGCATATGTATAGGTACATGTGCAAAGGCGCTGGTACACATACAGAGGCGCAGGCGCATGTGCAGAGGCGCAGGTGTGGATGTGTAGTTGCGGAGGTGCATGCAGGCAAGTATGGGCACGAAGGCACAGTCAGACAGGTATAGGCAAGGAGGCACAAGCACGGAGACACAGGCGCGAAGTACAGCCGTTGAGGCACACGCACAAAGGCGCATGCGCGGAGGTACAAGCATTGAGGCACACACGTGGAGGCGTAGGCACGGAGGCGTAGGTGCGGAGGTGCAGGCTCAGACCAAGAGGCACATGCATGAAGACGTAGGTGTAGAAGCGCAAGCCCAGAGGCACAAGTGAAGAGGCAAAGATGCACATGTGCAAGTGCAAAGGCACAGGCGTGAAGGTACGGGCGTAGAGGTATAGGCGCAGAGGCACAAGGTAGACGCACAGGTTCACATTTACAAGGACAAAGCACAAGTGTAAAGGTAGAGGCACACAAGTGCAAGCGTGGAGGCCTAGGCGCAGAGGCGCAGGCACGGAGCGCATGTGCAGAGGCCCAAGCATGGAGGCGTATAGGCACGAGTGTAGAGACACAGGCGCAGATGCACATGTGAAGAGACGCAGGCGAGAAGACGTAGGCACAGGGATGCATGCACGGAGGCGTAGGCGTGGAGGCGCACGCACGAAGCCGCACAGGTGGAGGTTAAAACGTAGAAGCGCAGGCACGGAGGCACAAGTACAGAGGCATAGGCACATGTGCACAGGTGAAAGTGCATGTGTAGAGGCCCAAGCTCATGTGTAGATGAGTGGGCATAGAGGTACAGGTGTAAAGGCAGAGGCACAAATGTGCAGGCACTGAGGTATAGGCAAGGAGGCTTACGTGCGAAGGTGCAGTCATAGAGGCACAAGAGCATAGGCACATGAGCGGAGGAGCGGGTGCGGATGAACAAGCATGGAGGCGTAGCTTCAGAGGCGTACATGTAGAGGCGCAAGCGCAAAGGCGTAGGCGCTGAGCCTCAAGCATGGAGACACAGGTGTTGAGGCATAAGCGCAGAGGTGCAGGTGCAAAGGTGCGGACACGGATGCACAGGCGTGGAGGCACATGAATAGAGCCGCAAAGGCGTAGGCACATAGGAGCAGGCACAGAGGCGTAGTTATGGAGGTGCATAAATAAAGGCGTAGGTGCAGAGGTGCAAACATGAAGGCAAAGGCACAGAGGCGTAGGCGCAGAGGTATAGGCAAGGAGGTGCAAGCACGGAGAGGAAGGCATGGAGGGATAGGCGAGGAGGCGTAGGCATGGAAGCATAGGTGCAAAGGTACGGGTGCGAGGGCGTAGGTGTAGATGCCCGTGCACAGGCGCAACTGTAGAGATGTAGGCGCATGTGCGGAGGCACTGGCACACGTGCTGAGGCACAAGCACATGTGCTGAGGTGCAGGTGCTTCTGCTGAGGCGCAGACACATATGCGCAGATGTAGAGGCACATGCGCGAAGGCACGAGTGTGGAGGCGTAGTCACAAAGGCACGAGCGCAGATACGGATGCACGTGACATAGGCGTGGAGGTGCAGGCGAAGAAATACAAGCGGAGAGATGCATAAATAGAAGTGCAGTCGTGGAGGCACAGGCGCGGAGGTGAAAGCATGGAGGCATAGGCGTGGAGTTCCAGGCCTAGAGGTGCAGGCGTGGAGGGACAGGCATCACGTGATTGGCGTAGTGGCACAGGCACGGATGTGCAGGCACAGAGGCACAGGCACGGGCGTGTAGGTGCGGAGGAGTGAGTGGGGAGGCACAGACACGGAAGCTCAGGCGCGGAGAAGCATGCGTGGAGGCATAGGCGCAAGGTGTAGGCACAGAGGTGTGAATGCAGAAGTAGAGGGATGGATGCGTGGGCATGGAGACATAGGTGCAAGGCGCAGTTACAAAGGTACATACGAGTAGGCACATGCTTAGAGGCACATGCACAAGGGTGCACGTGCAAGTGCACGAGTGCAAGCTCATGTGCTGAGGCGTAGACGCATGTGCTGAGGCACAAGTGCATGTGATAAGGCATAGGCATTGAGATGCAGGCGTAAAGAAACAGGCACAGAAAATCACATGCAAAGGTGGAGGTGTAAAGGCGCAGGCACGAAGGTGCATGTGCAGAGGCGCAGGCACACATCCACAAGCAAGGATGTGTAGGCACGAAGGAGCAGGCACGGAGGCACAAGCGTGGAGGCACAGGTGTGGAGGCGAATGCGTGAAGGCGCACGTGCCGAGGTGTAGGCACAGAGGCACACGCATGAAGACACAAGAACGGAGGTACAAGCGCAGAGGCCCAGGTATAGAGGCACAGGCGCAGACGCAAAGGCTCATGTGTAACGGCGCAGGCACGAAGGCATAGGCGCAGGCGGAGGCGGAGGCAGTAGGAGCAAAGTAATTGGCGCAAAGACGCAGGTGCGGAGGCACATGTGCGGAGGTGTAGGCCGAGAGGTACAGGCGTGGAGGGACAAGCGCATAAGGGCGGGTGCGGAGGCACAGGCGCAGAGGCACAAGCGTGGAAGGTGTACACACAAAGGCACTGGCGCGGAGGTGCGAGCGTGGAGGAGCAAGCGTTGAGGCACAGCCACAAAGGCGAAGGCGTAGAGGATAGGTACGGAAGCGCATGCATGGAGGCACAAGCATGGAGACGCAAGCACATAGGCGTAGGCGCGTAGGCTCATGTATGCAAGCACAGATGTGCAGGCGCAAAGAAGCAGGCACGGATGCGCAGGCACAAGTAGAGGCACGTATGCACATGTGCAGAGGCATAGCTACATGTGCTTAGGCATGGAGGTACATGTGCTGAGGCACAGGTGGGAGGCACAGGCGTGGAGGCGTCAAAAAGAAGGTGCAAGCACAGAAACAAAAGCACCGAGGCACAAGGGTGGAGGTGAGGGCCAAGAGGTGCCGGTGTGGATGCGTTGGCACGGACGTGCAGGAGCAGGTGCGGGCGTGCAGGCGTGGCTGCGTAGGTGCAAAGGCACAGGCGTTGAGGCGCAGGTCCGAAGGCGTAGGCGTGGAGTTGTAGGTGTAGTATTGCAAGCGCAATGGTTCAAGCACGGAGGCGCAAGCAAGGAGGTATATGCAGGTACGGAGGCGCAAGCGTGTTGTCGTAGGCGTGGAGGCGCACGCGCATAGGCGTAGGCACAAAGGCGCAAGTGCAGAGGCGCAGGTACGGAGGCACTGGCACAGAGGCGCAGGCAGAAAGGCGCAGGCGCAAAGGTGCAGGCATGGAGGCGAACACATAATAATGCAGACGCTTAGGCGCAAGCGCGGAGGCGCTGGCATGGAGCACAAGAAAGAAGGTGGAGGTTTGAGGGCGCATGCATAGAGGCGCAATCGTGAAGGCACAGGCGCGGAGGGATAGGTGCAAAGGTAGAAGCACATGTGGTGCAAGCACAGAGACGCAAGCACAAAAGCGGAGGCATGGAGCAACACGTGCAGAGGCGCAGGTGCGGTGGGGCGGGTGGGGAGGCAATTGCTCATAGGCGCCAGTGCAAGGGTGCAAACATGGAGGCGCAGGCGTGGAGGTGCAGGGATGGAGGCGTAGGTACGGAGGTGCTAGTGCACAGGTGCATGCGCGGAGACGTAGGCAAGGAGGCACAGACGTGGAGGCTTAGGCACAAAGGGACATACGTGGAGGATCAGGTAGAGAGGGGCAAGTGCGGAGGCACACATGCGGAAGCACAGTCATGAAGGCAGAGGTGTGGAGGTGCATGCATTGATGCATAGGCGAAAAGGCGTAGAGGCGGAGGCTAAGGCGTAGAAGCATAGGCTAAGCCGTAGAGGCGCAGGCGTGGAGATAGAGGCATAGAGGCATAGGCGTGCAGGCGTAGGCACGGAGGCACAAGCATGGATAGTCATTTGTGGAGGGGTAGGTGCAAAGGGGCACGCGCAGAGGCAAAGGAACGAAGGCGTAGGTACAGAAGTTTAGACACACAAGTGCAGGCAAGGAAGCTTAGGCGCGGAGGAGCATGCATGGAGGCGTAAGCATTGAGGCCCATGCACGATGTGTAGGCGCACAAGAATAGATAAGGAGGGACAAGCAAGGAGGCGCAGGCGTAGATACACGGGCATGGAGGTGCGGGTGCTGAGGCGTAGGTGTGGAGTAGTAGGCTCGGAGGAGCAGGCGCTAAGCCATAGGCACGGAGGTGCAATCACAAAGTCAAAGGCACGAGTGCCTGTGCATAGGCGTAGGTGCAAAGGTGTAGGTGCATGTGCATAGGCACAAGTGCAGAGCTGCAGGTGCATGTGAATCGGCACAAGTGCAGAGGTATAGGTGTGGATGTGCAGGCGCGGAGGCGCAGTCGGGCAGGCATGTGTACGGAGGCCTAGGTGAAGAGTTGCAGGCGCAAAAGCGCAGGCGTGGACGCGCAGGCATTGAGGCATATATGCGGAGGTACATGCATGGAAGCGCAAGTGCGTATGTGTAGGCACAAAGGCCCACGTGCAGAGTTCCATGCGCAGAGGTGCAAACGCGGAGACACAGGTGCAAAGGCGCAGGCGTGGAGGCACAGGCGTGGAGGCGCAAATGCAGAGGTGCAGGCTGAGGCCAAGAGGCACAAGCATGAAGGCGTAGGCAAGGGGTCGCAGGTGCATAGGCACAAGTACAAAGGCACATGTAAAGACGTGCAAGTGCAGAGGCACAGGCGTAGAGACATGTATGCAGAGGCGCAAGCGTGGAGGCGTAGGCGTGGATGCCTAGGCGTGCATGCGCAGGCACGAAGGCACAGGTGCAAAGGTTCATGCACAGAGACATAGGTGCAGAGATGGCGTGGAGGTCTAGGCGCAAAAGTGTCGGCACTCAGGTACAAGTGCGGAGGCTCAACGCGTGAAGGCAAAGATGAGGAGGCGCATGCACAGAGGTACAAGCGCGCAAGCACATGCATGGAGGGCCAGACATTGAGGCACACGCACCGAGGCATGGGCGCTGAGGTGCATGCACAGAGGCAAAGGTCCAAAGGCCAAGGCACAAAGTCACATGCACAGAGGCGTACACGTAGAGGTGCACAAGTGAAGGCGCAAGCGTGGAGTCGCAGGCACGGAGGGGCAAGTGCAAAGGTGCAAGCACATTTGCATAGGTGCAAGTACATGCGTAGAGGCTCAGGCTCATATGAAAAGGCGTAAGCGTAGAGGTAAAGGCGTGAAGGTACAGGCGTAGAGGCATAGGCGTGGAGGTGTAGACAAGGAGGTGTAGGCACGATGGCACATGCGCAAAGGCAAATGCACATAGGCATAGGCGCAAAGGCGCGGATGTGACTACATAGGTGTAGGGGCATTGGAGCATAGGCACACGTGCGAAGGCGCAAGTGCAGAGGCGTAGACATAGAGACACAAGTGCGGAGGTGAAGGCGCAGAGACGCAGACACTGATGCGCAGGCGTAGAGGTACAGGCACGGAGCTACACACGTACAAGCGCAGGCGTGGAGGAGCAAGCATAGAGCCACGGTTGCGAAGGCCCACACACGGAGGCACAGGAGCGGAGGTGTAGGCGTGGAGACGTAGGCGCATGTGTAGATGTGCAAGCATGGAGAGGGAAGTATAGAGGGACAGGTACGAAGGCGCAAGTGCGTAGGCACATGCGTAGAGGCACAGGGACAACGACACTGGCAATGAGGTGCAAGCGGAGAGGTGTGGGTACGAGGGCATAAGTCCAGGTGCCGCGGCGCAGGCGCAAAGGCACAGGCACAGAGGTGCAGGCGTAGATGCGTAGGCATATGTGTAGAGATGCATGTGCATGTGCTAAGGCATAGGTGCATATGCTGAGGCATAAGCGCTTATTCTAGGGCGCAGGCGTGGAAGTGTAGATGTAGAGGCACAACCGCGAAGGCGCAAGCAAGGAGGCAGAGGCGCAAAGGCGCACGCATAGATGCACAGGCACGTGATGCAAGCGCAGAGGTACAAGCAAAAAGGTGTAGACGCAAAGGCACATACGTGGAGGCTCATGTATAGAGGGGTATGCGAGGAGGCTTAGGCAGCGAGGCATAGGCGCGAAGGTGCAAACACAAAAGCAGAGCGATGGATGTGCAAGAACGGAGGCACAGGTGCAAGGCACAGGCACAGAGGCGTAGGCGCATAGCCGTAGGCGTGGAGGTGCATGCATAGAGGCGCACATGCATGTGCACAAGTGCAGTTACATGTGATGAGGTGAAGGCACATGTGCTAAGAAGTAGGCATGGAGGTGCAGGCATGAAGAAGCAGGCATGGAGGCGCACAAGTGGAGGCGACGGTGCAAAGGCACAAGCACGAAGGTGCAAGAACTCATCTGCAGGCACGGTTTTGTAGGCATGGAGGAGCAGGCACGGAGGCGCAAGCGTAGAGATACATGTGTAATGGTGTAGGAGCAGAGTCGCAGAAACAAAGGCGCAGGTGCAGAGGCGCAGGCCTAGAGGTGCATGCCAGGAGGGACAAGCACGGAGGGGCAAGCATGGAGGGACAGGCGCGGAGGCAAAGGCGTAGAGGCGTAGGCGCGGAAGGTGTAGGCACAAAGGCACTGGTGTGGAGACAACGGTGTAGAGGTGGAGATGTGGAGGCACAAGCGCAGAGGTGCAGCCGCGGAGGCGGAAGTGTAGAGGACAGGCAAGGAGGCGCATGTGTAGATGTGTATGCACAGATTTGTAGGTGCGGAGGTGCAAGCACGGAGAGGCATGCATGGAGGCGTAGGCGCACAGGCAAAGGTATGCAGGGATAGATGTGTAGGCACAGAGGCGTAGGCACAGATGCGCAAGTATAGGTAGAGACACGTTGGCTCATGTGTAGAGGCACAACTGCATGTGCTGAGGCGTGGAGGCACATGTCCTGAGGTGTAGATGGGAGGCGCAGGTGCAAAGGCACAAGCGCGGCACGGAAGCATAGGCACGGAGATGTAGGACGGAGGTGCAAGCCTGGAGGCGCAGGTGCCGATGCACAGGCACGGACGTGCAGGTGCACGTATGCAAGTGCGGGCACGCAGGCATAGGTGTGCAGGCACGGATGCGTAGGCACTAAGGTGTAGGCACAGAGTTGCAGGCACGGCATTGCAGGTGCGACGATGTAAGGACATAGATGCAGGCAAGGACATATAGGCAAGGAGGCCAAGATGCGTTGGCGCAGGCGTGGAGGTGCAAGCGTAGAGGCACATGCACGGAGGCGCAAGTGCAGAGTCGCACGCACAAAGGCACATACACATAGGCGTAGGCGGGGAGGCGCATGCAAAATGGTGCAGGCTCTTAGGTACAGGCGCAGAAGTCCAGGCATGGAGATGCGGGCACGGAAACGAAGGCTTGGAGGCGGAGGAGCAGAGATGCAATTGCGAAGGCATAGGTGCGGAGGGAAAGGCGTAGATGCATAGGTACTTGTGGCGTAGGCGTAGAAGCACAAGTGCGGAAGCGGAGGCACAGAGCACCATACACATAGGCGTAGGCGCGGAGGCGCAAGCGTGGAGGGACAGGCGGGGAGGTAAAGGCGCAAAGGCGCCAACACGGGGGCGTAAACGCAAAGGCACGGGCGCGAAGGTACAATGACGGAGGCACATGCACTAAGGCACGGGTGCACAGGTGCAGGCACGAAGGCGTCGGCATTGAGGTGGACGTACGGAGGCATAGGTTAGGTGGCCGATGCACAAATGTGCAAGCCTCTGTGTAGAGGTGTAGGCACATGTACTGAGGCGCACACACATGTACTGAGGCGTAGACGCATGTGCCGAGGCATAGGCTTGGTGGTAGAGGCGCGAAGGCGGAAGTGCAAGGACTTAGGCGCAAAAGCACAGGTACGGAGGCACAAGTGCAGAGGCATAGGTGTGGAGGTGCAAGCATAGAGACTTAGGCGTGGAGGTGCAGGCGTGGAGGCATATGCACTGAGGCACAAGAGTTGAGACTCAGGTGTAGAAGCGCAAGCGTGGAGTCATAGGCATTGCATCTCAGACGTGGCGGCACATGCACAAAGAGGCGTATGCATGGAGAGGCCCAAGAACGGAGGCATAGGCATGGAGGAACATGCACAAAAGCACAAGCATGGAGCCATAGGCGTAGATGTGCAAGCGTGTAGGCCCAAACGCATGCACGGAGGCATAGGGACGGAGGTGCACGCATAGAGGCGTAGGTGTGTAGGCGCAAGCACAAAGGTGACGGCGTGGTGGCAACGGCATGGAGGTGTAGGCAAAGAAGCGTAGGTGCATGTACTGAGGCGCAGGCGCATGTGCAGAGGCATAGGCGCATGTGGTGAGGCTTGGGAGTGGAGGTGCATGCACAGAGGCGCAGGCGCGGAGGCACAAGTGCGGAGGTGCACGCACATAGGCGCAAGCACGAAGGCACGGACTAGAGGCTCAACGCGGAGGCGCAGGCACTGAGGCACAGGCACGAAGGCACATGTACAGAGGCACAAGCACGAAGGTGCAGGGGCGGAGGCTTAGGCGCAGAGGCGTACGCTTAGGCGCAGATGCGTAGGCATAGAGGCACAAACGTGGAGGCACAGACACGGAGGCGCAAGGGCACAAGCATAGGCGCGGATGCGGAGTCGCGGAGGCGCACCCGTGGAGGAGTAGGTGCGGTCCTGCAGGCAGGAAGCATAGGTGCGGGCATACAGGCGCGGGGGTGTAGGTTCAGGCATAAAGGTGCAAGCGTAAAGGTACAAGTACGGAGGTGCAGGCATGGAGGGGTAAGTACGGAGGCGCAAGCATGGAGACATAGGCGTGGTGGCACAAACGCGGAGGCGCATGCGCTAAGGTACAGGGTTGGAGGTGCAAGTACACAGGCGTAGGCAGAAAGGCTTAGGCGAGGAGGTAAAGTCACAGAGGTGTGAGCGTGGAGGCCCAAGCATAGAGATGTATGCACGGAGGTGCAACTGCAAAGGCATAGGCGCATGGGCACAAGTGTAAGCGCATGTGCTGAGGCATAGGCAAATTTGTTGAGGCATAGGTGCATGTGTTGAGGTGTAGGCATGGAGGTGCAGGCGCAGAGGCTAAGCCGCAGAGAAGCCGGCGCGGAGAAGCCAGTGCAGAGGTGAGGCGCAAAGGCGCAAGCTCGAAGGCACGGGTGTAGAGGCGCATACACATAGGCGTGGGCACAGAGGCACATGAGCGGTTATGCAAGCGGGGAGGCACAGGTGCGAAGGCAGGGGAACAGAGAGGTAGACATAAAAAACGTTTTTGGCCAAAAATCACCAGCCACCTCCTTTCTACCAAAAATTTGTTGTTGTAGTCAACCTTTGCTACGTTGAAGAGAACGCTCTTGTTGCCACTTGCACTTGCTTTTCGCGTCTTTCCTCAGTTTTAAACTCCAGTGAAGAGGGCGGAGGCATAAAGTGGGTTGAGTTAAGAAAGGTGGACGAGGGTGAAAGGTGGAAAATGGAGGTAGTGGAGGTGATAAGCATAATATGTGGAAGTGGGTAGCTTGCTAGCGAGAAGTGTTCTGCCAACACCACGACGAGATCAGGCTGCCACATTGCTTGATGGTTCAAGTCCTCTCTCCGTGCAAAGTGTCAAACTGCACAAAGAGGCCAGGACAAACGGTGAGTCCATCAGACGTTTTGGCTCTCATACTAATGTATCAAACGGGCTGGGAAGCTTGGCCCAAAGTTTGAGGGTCAAGAACCCTAGATTTTTTATTGAGGGCCCCTTGCCCTCAATCCATCTCATGCAAACGCCCATAGGTCCGAGGCCCGTTCTTGCCATGAGAGAGGCTGGCCTGTGCTACTCCTCCGAGTCTGTCGAAATCACAAGACGATTAATACAGGTTGTCTTCGATTGTCAGGTTTTATGTTTTTTCATTAAAAGTAATTTGTGTTACATCAGATTTTCCATAAATCGATGCCGTAAATGCTGAATATGCACATTGAAAAGCAACTTCAACCAATCCACATTTGATTGATCTGTAGAGCACAACAAAGCACATTCACCTAGCTGGGGTTTCGGAATTGACTAACAAGTTCGTAGTTGGTTTTGGGACGTCGGTAACGGCCATGGCAAAGTGTGGCCGGGTGGTCGTCTACCTTGTTAGCTGGTCGTCTGGCATGCGAGGACCTCACGATGGCTGGATCAGAATCCGACGAAGTCAAAAACCAACTAATACGTCATGGGCCTTGGCAAGCCCAAAACCACCATTTTAGTTGATCTATTCCGACAAAATGCCACAAACGCCTCTGAATCGAACACAGTGGGTGAGGCTGGTTGCGGTTGGAATCGATGGTTGAACAAATTCAACCATCATTCTCGCAAGTGCTGTCCGTGGGGTTTTCGCCTGGAACGTTGTCGAGGCAGTCAAACTTGACCCTCCATGATTTTCCGTCCGGATGGGGTTTCTTCAGCTCCTGTTCAACTAACTTAGCGGGTCCCACTCAGCGCACCAATTATCGGACGATATCGTTTCAACCAACAACCTTCAACCAATCAATGTGAAGCATCGATAGTTGAAAGTTCGATGCCAGTCCTCGGTAGCTGAGTCGACCTTTGGACATGACCGCAAGCATAGGACTCATGACCGGCTTTAAGAAAGAGGAGAAGGCTGTGCACAAGTTGTGGACCCACAAAGTCCTCAACTATGTTGAGCAAAGCCTGTGTCCGGTAGCGTTCTACCACCGATTCCAACCGCAACCAGCCTCACCCAATAGTTAGTCTTTTTCCACATCCAATCACGTGCGCAGAACTCACGAAGGCAACTTCACGAATTCGCGGGAAAATCGGCCCTAACTACTAGTCCGACTAATAAGTTACGCGCGCGCAAATCTAATTGTTCGAACGCCCAGTCAGTTTCGGAACTCCGCCCTACTTTGAGCGTCGTCTGGATTTGTGCCATGGCACCCCATTGGTGAACAGCCAACATCTGTGCATGGCCAACTGGGGACTGCTCCCACGGCTTGCTTGCGTGGCCTGCTTGGCCAGTAGCTGGTCGACTCCACTGCGCCGTGTCGTCCATGGCACGGTGGCGTGGAAGCAATGGAGCCGAGTTGCTGCGGTGCGCCGGTGACTTCCCTGCCGTGCACCCTTCACGGCGCTGACGTCGGCCTGACGTGTCCGCCCTGCGGGGGTCTGCCTCGTTGCCGTCTCAAGCGGCAGGCCCTGCTCGCACTGCTGCACGGGTGAGCCTAATTTTCGCATCCTGCGCAGCAACCCCTTTGCCACTTCCTCTGCCACTGTGCCACTGTGCCACTGTGCCACTGCCACTGCCACTGCCACTGCCACTGCCACTACCACTGCCACTGCCACTGCCACTGCCACTGCCACTGCCACTGCCACTGCCACTACCACTGCCACTGCTACTACCACTGCCACTGCTACTACCACTGCCACTGCTACTACCACTGCCACTGCTACTACCACTGCCACTGCTACTAAAACTGCCACTGCCACTGCCACTGCTACTACCACTGCCAGTGGCAGTGCCACTGCCACTGCCACTGCCACTGTCTCTTGCCTTTCGCCGCAGGCGCCACGGCTGCATCCAGGCACTCTCTCGCCTCGCGGCGCAGCCGCGAGAAGGCTCTGCTGTCACCCACCAGCAGCAGCAGCAGCAGCAGTGGTGGCGGCCGCGGTGACAGCTGCGGCAGGAGTCTTGAGGACGCCGGCGCGAACGACAGGCCATCAGCAGCTTTGTGGGAGAGTTCCGCGGGCAGCTGCAGCAGCGTGGCTGCTCCTGCTGGACTGAGAGCGGGCAAAGCGCTTCTTGATGACATGGCTGCTGACGTGGCACCTTCTAGCCCGCACTCCTCCAATGCCAGCTTTGAAGTAAGCAGTTGTGGCACGTCGGCATCGGCATCTTCATCGGAATGGGGAGGAGGCAACCCAAGCCGGGCCTCTTTGTCGGCAGCTGTGACTGTGCCCCTGTTTGGGTCGGGAGTACTGAATCCCCACATCAGCACTGCCATCGGCCATGGCGTCAGGGCTGTTTGGCGACAAGACCCCATGCAGCAGCACCAGCACCAGCAGCGGCAGCGGCATCAGCAACAGCAGCAGGAGCAGGAGCAGAAGAAGCAACAGCAACTGCAAGAAGAGCCTAGGAGGGTGCAGAAACAGAAAGGGAACGCGAGGGAAGACAGTCGGCAACATGAGCTACAGCAAAAGCAGCAGCAGCAGCGGCATCAGCAGCAGCATCAGCATCAGCAGCAGCAGCAACAGCAGCAGCAGCAGCAGCAGCAGCAGGAGTCCGCCACGACACCCGCCCAGATGGCCCGCTCGCTTGCACGGCTGTGGGGCGACGCGTCTGAGCTGGCATCCAGCGTGGCGTCCGGTGTCGGCGCGCACANAATCCCCACATCAGCACTGCCATCGGCCATGGCGTCAGGGCTGTTTGGCGACAAGACCCCATGCAGCAGCACCAGCACCAGCAGCGGCAGCGGCATCAGCAACAGCAGCAGGAGCAGGAGCAGAAGAAGCAACAGCAACTGCAAGAAGAGCCTAGGAGGGTGCAGAAACAGAAAGGGAACGCGAGGGAAGACAGTCGGCAACATGAGCTACAGCAAAAGCAGCAGCAGCAGCGGCATCAGCAGCAGCATCAGCATCAGCAGCAGCAGCAGCAACAGCAGCAGCAGCAGGAGTCCGCCACGACACCCGCCCAGATGGCCCGCTCGCTTGCACGGCTGTGGGGCGACGCGTCTGAGCTGGCATCCAGCGTGGCGTCCGGTGTCGGCGCGCACATGGGTCAGCTGGCAGGTGACGTGAGCATGAGCGGCAGCAGGGATGGGTCGGAATGGCTGCAGCATTCATCGTGCAGCACAGCACGTGTGTGCGATGGCGGACCTATGCTGCCACGGTGGGCTGTGCCGCAGTCGCTGCAGCAGGTGGAGCTGTCAGTGGTGAGCCAGGTGGGTACCGGCAAAAGCAAGCCTCGGTTGGCGTGGGCGAGAGGATGGGTGCACATGGGTTGACGTGGGGAAGAGAATCGGCAGCAATGTGTGGAGGGCAGGAGAAGACGAGCCGGATTTTACTGTGTTAGGACAAGGGACAGGTGTGAGGGTTTTTTTTTTTTTGCCAACATTGTCGGCAGTGACAGGGTGTCGGCAGTGACAGGTTGTCGGCAGTGACAGGGTGTCGGCAGTGACAGGTTGTCGGCNGACGAGCCGGATTTGACTGTGTTAGGACAAGGGACAGGTGTGAGGGTTTTTTTTTTTTTTTGCCAACATTGTCGGCAGTGACAGGGTGTCGGCAGTGACAGGTTGTCGGCAGTGACAGGGTGTCGGCAGTGACAGGTTGTCGGCGTCGGCGTGCAGTGCAGCACTAATTTTTCTTAGACGTTTTGCAAAACGTCTAAAAAAAATTAAGACTGCAGTGACAGGTTGTTGGCGTCGGCGTGCATTGCAGCATTGCCTGTGTGATTGTGTGGCGTTGTGTGCGCCGTTGCAAATGCTCCCATCCCTTGGTCACCCTTGCGAGTATGTGCAGTATCATGCAAGCCCTTGCAAATCCAGCATCATGCAAGCCCTCGCAAACTCAGTACCATGCAAGCCCTTGCAAACTCAGTATCATGCAAGCCCTCGCAAACCATGCGGAATGTCACAAACCGTCGCGAACCATTGCAAACCAAGCACTCATCTGCGAGTGTACATCCTGATGACGCTGCTGTTGCCCGTGTGTGCATGTGCACTGCTTTATGAACCGCCAACCGCAGTAGCAAGCGCTTACACAAGCCATTGACTCGGGCATGTTCGCCTCCTCTCGTGTTTTCTTTCATGTTTTCTTTTCGTGTTTTCTTTTCGTGTTTTCTTTTCGTGTTTTCTTTTCGTGTTTCTTTCGATGTCCATGACCACTGAGGAGTTTGTGAACCATTTTGCACATCCTCATCACCACCCTCGCTGCGCGTCGAGCACGCACGCACGCATGCATGCATGGCTGCGCTGTGCGCGTGTGCTTGTTAACAGATGGGTGTGCGGACGAGGGTAGAGCCGAGAGTGCGAGCATCGCGCTTGAGACTGGACGAGCTGCAGCTCAAGCTCGTGCACGTTGCACAGCTCAGCGGCCGTGGTGGCATTTCTGGCAATGCCTCTGACAGGGATGAAGACAGCAGCAGCAGCGGCAGCAGCAGCAGCAGTGCTGTAGCTCCTGGGGAACCTATGCCCGCAGGAAGTGGTGCGGACGTACGGCATGGACTGCAGACGTTGCGGCCGCCGCGGTGGTGGTGGCTGAGTGGCCCGTGCACCGTCGCTGCGACTTGGGTGTCCGACCTGCGAGGTCGTAACGTGGCGGCGCTGGAAGCGTCTGTAGGGTGAGTGTGGGTGTTTGGGAAGGGGAGGGGGCGTTGGTAGAGAGGGAGGTGTAGCCTGCCTCACAGCCTCGTGATACGTCAGATTGTCTGATGTGGAGAGTTCAGAAGAGTGCCGGGGAATGGGGGGGGGGGGGGGGGGGGGGGGGGGGGGGATTGCTGTGTTGGGATGGAGGCATAGAGAAAGAAAAAGAGGAAGAAATGCTGCCAGTCTCTTGGCTACAGTGGCCCTCAGTTATCTCTGAAGCTTGTGCTTGCTCCTCCCCCGTCGGCACTGGAGCTTGTGGTTGTGGCGCATGGGTGGTTGTGGTGCATGGGTGGTTGTGGCGCATGGGTGGTAAGTGCTGCGCCTGTGAGCTGTGGGATGCGTCACTCTACAGGCTGTGGCTGAGTCGCTCAGCGCAGCGCTGCCGCCAAGCAAGACAGGCGAGCACCCTTAGTTTGAAGTTGGGGAAGCTGAAGGGCCCAATGTGGTGTGTGCTGCGATGTGTGGTGTGCGCTGCGATGTGTGGTGTGATGTGTGGTGCGATGTGTGGTGTATGGTGTGGTGTGGTGTGGTGTGTGGTGTGGTGTGGTGTG
>SZWC01001500.1:4824-77971 GCA_023375785.1 Penium margaritaceum
CACACACACACACACACACCCAGGGAGAGGGGGAGGGGGGGAGGAAGAGAGAGGGGCGGGAGGGGGGAGGGGGGTGGGGGTGGGAAAACGTCAACACGATCGCGGGCGCGAAAGAGAAATGCGGTGCAGAAAGGTGGCCGAGAGGAGCAGACTAGGTGCGGCTGAAACTAGGAGCGATGGCCTCCGTCAGTGCTAAACTCTTCAGGCTGTCGTCTGAAAATGCGAGCATACTCGCCGGGACAAGCGGAGACATGCCTCTCCGCGCTCTTCAGTCGGCTGTGAGCCAGACTGAGCTGATGTGTCGTGGGTCGAAGTGCGCTGACACGGTTGAAAGGGAGAACGAGGGTACTAGCGTGCGGCATGCGAGTAGTGCTCCACCAGGCCGACGTGGAAAGGGAACGGCGACCCGCAGTGAGCTCCGACGAAGCTTTCACCGTCGTACCGACCACGCCTGCCTGCCTGATGCCACAGTATCGCACGAGCGACTGCGCCCAGGCTGCTGCGCTACCACGGCCGCACCACCGCGACGGCAACAGCTCCGTCGATAGGGGAACGATGGGGGCAGCAGCTCAAGGGTCCGTTCTAAATCTAAACATGTTCAGGACTGCTCATGTCTAAGTATACTACAAAGAATTTGCGATAAATGACGTATTTTGAAAATTCAAAATTGCGTCATATGCATGTTGTTTTAACCAGAACACAGATTCCCAACATGCAGAAGTTATGGATAACCTTTCAATTCGTTCAACTGAAACTTATTTGCAAAACGTTATTTATTCAATCATAGATAATTATGAAAACATTTTAGCAAATTTATCCAAGTATGGAAACAAGAATGAGGCATATTTAAACTTTTGGGAACGCTTGCGATACCACGTCTTGATCGGACCCTTTGGGAAATTCCTTCATTGATCTAAAAATTTTCAAGAACCTTTGGGCGTGTTCTTGTGCAATCCTAGAATCATTGAATGGTGTATCAATTAGTATCAAGACGTCAATACAATTTCAACTTTTTTCTACACCTTTTTTACGACTGGTCAAAGCTATCTCAAACATCTCTAGTATAAGAACTAACATTGGTTAACTATTCAAAATTCCCCTATGGTAACCTATGAATTTAAGCACATAAATTCCCACTCATACAATTCAATGACTTGTGTAGGACTCAAATGTAACACTGGTGTTTCGTGTGTATCATCCAAGATTTTGCTCATATCTAACTACTTTAAGTTTGTCAGTATGTTCCTCAAAATGATGAAAACCCATAAGAGGGGTGTGTGCTTTGCCCTAAACTGAAAATGAAGGTGTTTTTCATACAGCTACAAACACAAAGAAGTCGAGTGCAAGAACACTTCTACAATAAATCGCCTTCTTCATCAATGCTATGTAGAAAACTCAGATTTTGGATTTGCTTTTGAACCAATTGATTGGTCTTCTTCGCCAAAAGATCAACTTATGTATACATAGTCGCTAATTAGCAGGTCCATATATGAAAGCACGTTATAGGCTATCGCCGCGATCAACAAGAAAGCATCTCATAATGGTCAACCATAAAGGAGGAGATTCCATGTTGTTGAAAACTATCATATAAACAGAACATTCCAATTCCCTTCACACTAACATTTGTGGTTCGCATGACGTGTAACATCCTCAAGAACTAGGTCAACCACATGATAGAAAAATCAAGACATGTTAAGTGAATATAACACCAATCATTGTGTCCATAGCAAAATTCTACACTTTCTCCATCCGTACCAATCAAAGTTTGACCAAAACCATCAATGTGGTTCATCTCTAACTATCGTAGCACTTCTCAATGTAAATCAAGATGTCACCTCACACCTTATATGAGCTACATCATATCATACATGTTGTCATGTTCCTTTCCTTACCAAGTTGTCCAACATTCAAATCTTCATGTCACTCACATGGAGGATCTTGTTATCATTTGATTTAAGCATTGAAGAATCCATGAATGAATAACAACTATAAAACCCATATCATTCAACAATATCTAGATTTTTCATACCTTTCAACGTTCTTCCAACCATTCATCAGCAAATGATTTAAGCATAAACACCAACAAAATGCATAGAAACTTTATGTAAGCCATTGAACATGGTCCCTAAGTTAAAACACATGTCACATTTTTTCTTTTAAACAATACGATACAATTCTTTTACATTGAATGAAGTAACTCAATCCAGTAGTTTTGCCTAAAGTTCATATTTGACTTTCTTGTGATGTTTTTAGTACCTAGCATTGGATGCCAAAACTGCATAGCTAATACATGAAGTAAACATGCCAATGAAAACAGGTGTGCATCGCCAACATGACCATGTTTTGAGCACTCTATCTTTTAAATGAAGCTGATGCACCTTTTGTGATATGTACTCATCGATTTGATTTCCACCACCTTTCTCTTTCAAAAAAGATTTAAGCCTTGAATTTGTCCTTGAACGTTTCCACTTTTGAAATAAACACCAAATATGAAGACTTTTCCCCAAGAGATCTTCCCTCCTTACTCATTATGACTCCTACATCTATTCAAAATTTTCAATGGCAAATGCAAGAGACAGTGCAAGAAACCCTAAGAAAACATTTTTGTCTCAAACAATCTTACATGTTGAAAGTTTTAGGGATAATCTTGCTTTTTCATGCTAAGATAGATCGCTCATTGCCCATCGTGTAGTGCAAAAAAAATGATCCTACCTGGAAACAATTCCACCATTGTTTTTCTCTTTTCAAAAAATTAAAAAAACATTCCTTGTTTAAAATTTCTAATAAAGCTATTTCACTCTAAATAAACATGAACTTGCGTTAAAACATACACGTTTCATCCAAAACCAACCAAACAATCATCTCTTACCCCTCATTAACCATTCGTAAGAGATCTATATGTTTTAAACACATGAGAATAAGACAAACGTGTTTATGATGCTTGTATAATACCATCTTTTGAACATATTCATCACATACACGTAATTGATGATGACCACATGGTAATGAAATTTTAGAGACCATGTATGTTGCAATAGGTTGTCTTAAATCTCCTTTCCTTCCAAAAGAAGGTTGTGGTTCTTCAGAACAATGTTGTCAAATGGTTAGTGTCGCTAACACATTCAGTTTCACTAAAATATACTTCAGAAAAAAAACGTTTTCTATAATGATATGAATATCCAAATCAAGCCTGAACTCTATGATTTTCACTGTTTCATATAAAACCTTGTGTAGATGTTCTATAATCATTCAAAGGTTTTCCTTCACCGTCATGCTACCATTTCATTTTCTCATTCAACATACTGGTAAATACTACAAACTTTGGTTACACTCAATGTAAATTAAAAGAAAGACACACCCTTTTATATTTCTCCAAAACAAATGGAAACAATTTTGCGGCTTATTCAAGAATATTGCTTGACATGTAAGTTGGATTGTATAGCTTGTTATTACAATCTTCCAGTCAACTAAGGTAAACGTTACCTACTCTAACAACATGTACATCTTAGGCACATTGAACAATAATCTTATCTTGAAGTTATATGCAATGGTTCTTGTAATTTCCTTCATCCTTCCTCCTCTTGTACAACTCATAACATTCATTGCCATGTACAAATCACTTATAGGCATTGCCATTTCTTTCACATAAACTAAAGATGCACATTGCAAGCATTTCAAACTACCTCATGCTACATAATTCAAGTTTAAAACATCTTTCCAATTAATGATCTAGTCATCTCTAATTCAACATACCAACATTTATGTTACATATGACACATCCTTATCTTACACTCATTGTGGGTTTGTAACGGGCTTCATCTCCAGCTCCTGCTCTGAAGTTGTCGTCGGAGTTCGCAGAATGGCGTTCTCAGTCCGCGTCAGGGGTTTACCCCCTTTGCAAGAGTGAGGGGCAATCGTCATCAACGACCCAGAGCAGGGAGACTCGAATATATCGAGTCTCCGGAGGCCCATTTCCGTTTTTAACCAAACCCCTGGTTTTGGGGCCCAAACCGGGGGTTTTTACCTCGAACTCGTGTGTTCGCACGAGTTATTCCGTTTGTTTTACATCGAAGTTCATCATAAACGAACTTCGAGTTTCTTTTTGTCGTTCTGGCGCGAAATCGTCGCGTGCGAGGCACGCTGGCGATTTTGCGCCAGCTATTTCGACCTCCCCCTCGCTCCCCCTATCCCTCGTCCTCTCTTGCTCGTTTGCAAGGAGGGCGAGGAGGGACGAGGGCACGAGGCCACGAGGCCTCGCCCTCGAGGCCCTCATGGCCTCTCGGCCGCCGATCGCGGCCTGGCCGGCCGGTGGCCGGCCGGTTGCTTGGCCGGCCGCCGGCCGTCCAGCCGGCCGGCAGCGAGCTGGCCGACGGCCAGGGAATCGCTGGCCACCGGCCAGCCCTTGCTGACGCGATGGGTGGTGCACAACCACCCCTCGCATCAACGAGGAGGGAGGGCCGAACCGGCCCTCCCGCTACATTTCTCCCCACTTTTTATGAACCGTCCCGGTTCATGAACAACAAGTAGGATTGTCAGTCAGTGAGTCATCAACATTGTGAAAGAAAATTAATGATTTCAATCACCAGCTAAACATGAACCCGTGCATGGTACGTAGACCTAAGCTGCAGCTTGTAGGTCAGCACGGCTAACGGCCTCCCCCCTTTAGGCTGGAGCGTCCGCGCGACAACCATGTTGGGCGTCCCCAACCTCCTATGGTCGCAGTCCATGAATGCTGCCCTGTGGGAATGTTGTTCACTTTTCCCGCGTTCAGGTGGTACCTCCTGCCACGCGTCAATCTGTGCGAGCTGCAAGCTTGCTCCAGTACTTGTTGACCACCCCTGTGGGCAACCGAGATTCGGGCTCCCATGAATTATGTTCAGGTCCACAACCGGCCCAATGGACGAGGTACTCCCTGACAACACGCGACCGAAGAGTACGCTCTCGGTGCTGGAGTAGGCGAAGGACCTCGTATTGGCCGTCGACACCCAGGACTGCTGGCGGTGGCTAAACGGTTCCTTCTGCCGTGTATGGAGCCAGCAGGCTCACATGAAACACGTCATGTATCTTCAAACTCGGTGGAAGTAGCAATCGGTATGCCACTGGCCAGATACGTGCCACAATGGGAAACGGCCCAATCCACTTCGGTAGAAGTTTCCTTGCCCCTGGCGACTTCAACCGAAGGTTTTTAGTGCTAAGCAGCACTTTATCACCGATGTCAAACGACACCTCCCGGCGACCTTTGTCGGCATATGCCTTTTGTCGCTGCCGAGCTGCTTGAAGGTGACCCTTCGCCTCCTGTAACAAGGAGTCGATGCGCTCGGCAAAGGCTTGAGCAGAAGGGGCTTGCCCTCCTGTACTCCCACTCTTCACTAATGAAGAGGGTACCACTGGATGCCGACCACTGTTCAACACGAACGGTGTGAACTGTGTGGACTCGTTCACCAAGTTGTTCACCGCAAACTCTGCCGGTGCTAGGAATTCGTCCTAATCATGCATGGCAGGGTCCACGTACATGCGGAGCATCTGGTCCAGAGTGCGATTCATGCGCTCTGTTTGTCCATCCGTTCGAGGGTGAAACGCTGTCGACATTTGCGACTCGCTGTCGAAGTACTCGTGCATCGTTTGCCAGAACTTACTAGCAAATTTTCGATCTCGGTCAGAGATAATGCGCAACGGCAAGCCGTGGTACTTTACGACACCCTCAAAGAAGAGACGAGCGGTCTCCTCTGCGTTCACGTCAGTGGTTGTAGGAATGAAGTGTGTCATCTTCGTCAACAGATCCACAACCACTAGTATTGCATCATGGCCACGAGCCGTGTCCGGAAGACCAGTAATGAAGTCCATGCTGACGCACTCCCATGGAGTCCCAGGAATGGGAAGTTGCTGGAGGAGTCCCGCAGGCTTCTTGTTACTAGCCTTATTCCGAAGACATGGGTCGCATGTCATGCAATACTTACGCACATCGACACTCCACCCTGGCCACCAATAGTGGTCCGAGAGTGCCTGTCCGGTCTTTCGGGGTCCCACGTGACCTACGACCGGCGGGTCGTGGAACTGGGAAATAACCTTTGCTCGAAAGTCTCCCGAGTTTGGCACAACAACTTGTTCCCCGTGCCAGAAGATTCCTACGGCCTCCGCCAAGCCGTACTTGTCCAGATTTCGAGAGTCTTGAAACCAAGAATCCACACAGTATCCCATCCGGATCCTCTTTACAAAACCGTTGTAATGGACAATCTCTCGTGGTGATTGACGCAGAGGTGCAGGGGGATCTGGTGGTTGTACGGTTGCTGTTGCAATGGCCATAAAACACCCACTGCCATCAGTGGTTGCTTTAATTTCCACAAGCTGTCAGCTTAGTGGATCGGCCACATTGATTCGTCCTGGCCGATATTCCCATGTGAACGAGAATCGACTCAGGTATTCGCTCTAACGCGCCTGTCATCTTGACAGGTTCGGTTGCGTTTGGAAAAACACCAATGGATTATGGTCGGTCACGACCGTCACACCCCCTTCAGCACCCTCAAGGTAGCAACGCCACATCTTGAAAGCGTGTACTACCGCAAGGAGATCTTGATCCCCAGTCGTGTATCGCGTTTCCGCGGGTATGAGCTTCCGGCTCTCATACGCAACTGGGTGACCGTTTTGCATGAGGACGGCTCCAAGTCCAACTACCGACGCATCACATCAAACCTCCCACGGTTGCGATGGATCCGGAAGAGCTAGGACGGGCACCGTGGAGAGAAGCTCTTTGACTTTGAGAAAAGCGTTCTCGCAATCAGATGTCCATTTCCAACGCACGTCTTTTCGCGTGAGCCTGGTTAGCGATGCTACCAGGGTCAAATACCCTTGCATAAACCGTCGAAAGTAGTTTGCAAGGCCGAGGAAAGACCGAATCTGCCCAACATTTTCAGGGCGTGGCCAGTCCACAACGGCTTGGACCTTTCGTGGGTCGACGCGGATGCCGTCCTTGCCGGCGATGTGTCCAAGGTATTCGAGCTCATCTTGTGCAAACTTGCACTTGCTCACTTTCCCATAGAACTTCTGTTCCCGAAGGATTGTGAGAACTTCGCGCAGATGTTCTATGTGCTCTTCCATTGATTAAGAGAAAACCAGGACATCATCTAGGTAAACCAAGACAAACTGTCCGAGTTGCTTGGCGAACGTTCGGTTCATTTCTCCTTGGAAGGTTGCCGGGGCATTTGGTTGCCCGAAGCATAACACTCGGAACTGATAGTTCCCCATGTGCGTTCGGACCGCGGTTTTGGGCACATCATCTTCCGTTATACGGATTTGATGGTACCCTTGAGACAAATCCAAGGACGAAAATACTTTTGCGCCTTGGAGTTGGTCAAAAAGTTCCTCAATCCGCGGTAAGGGCTATCGATTTTTCACCGTCAGCTTGTTCAACGCCCGGTAATCCACGCACATGCGTAAACCACCGTCCTTTTTGTTCACAAAAAGGATCGGCGCACCGTACGGCGAGCTACTTGGCTCGATCCATCCTTTTGCAAGGTACTCTTTGATTTGGCGTTTGGCCTCTCGCCTTTCTGTTGGACTAAGGCGATACATGGGTCTGAACGGAGGAGTCGCCTCCGGTTGCAGCGGAATCGTGTGGCCCATGTGTCTTTCTGGTGGAAGCCCAGCCGGTGGGTCTTGGAATACATCCGAGAACTCCGCCAATAGAGATCTGATCTCTTGTGGCGTGTCTTCCGTCACGTCGTCCTCCACTTTCTACAGCTGAGCCAAGAAGTATCGACAACCTTGTCGAATACGTCTCTTGACCTGCATTGCAGACAAGCTGGCATGGACTTTGAGTTGGGTTGGTGATGATTCCGTACTCGGAATCAAAGTAAAGCGGCGTTGTCCTTTCCGGAGGATCAAACGCTTTGATTCAAAGCACATTAGAGCTTTGTTGTCACGAAGCCGGGGATCGCCTAGCACCACGTCAAACGGGTCAAGAAGGTTGAGTACCTTCAACGTGACACTCTGTGTGTACCCTTGAATACAAATTTTCGCTTTACAAGTACCAATCACGGGTACCGTACGGTAGTCACCGACAACAACTACGCCATTCGATGGCTCGTACTTCAGGCCAACATGTCGGGTAAAGCCAAGGCTAACAAAAGAGTCGTCCCCTCCAGTGTCAGCCAGTACGTTCACGGGAGCACCAGCTAGGTGTCCTTTGAACTGCATCGTCATGTTGCCTCCACTCTTCCGAGTGAACAGACTCGACGACGGTAAGCCGAGTTTGTGATAAACACGGAATCTGTATGAAGGGCGTCGCAACTCCCATGATTCACCCACTCGAGTCCACATCTTGTGGGCACGTGTGAATTCGGCCAGCACCTTCCAGTCTTTAAATTTCACTGGGTCAAAATCGTCGACTAAAGGTACTGCGAATGTGATTGAACTCATCCATTTGAGGGCGTTTGTTTCAATCACCGTGTTACACAACTCCTGCACAGTGGTTGGTGTTGCCACCACTAAGCAGGTTTGGTCATGCATCTCGTCTGGTGATGCAAGATTTAGTGGGCAATGTCGATCAGCAAGTGCAGAATGAGATTCAATGAGAGGGGAGAAAACAACAGAGAAATTTGAACTCGTCAAAAACTCAAATTGTTTAACATCCTCGTCTGAAAACATGAACTCACACTCGTGATCCACTTTTACCCCTCAGTGGTCCCCACTGACGTCACTCAGGGGTGGGGAAAACCCGCCCCACGGCCCTGTCCGTTACCACGGCCGGGCCCATTGCCGCGACCGCGACCCTGTCCACGGCCTTGTCCACGGCCTCCTGCTGCACCATCCCCACGAGGTGCTGGTGCTACAGCTAGCGCCGCGGCCTCTTGTCCACCACCAGCAGCCTTAGGGCACTAAGCCCTAAAGTGGCCCGGCTGCATGCAGTTGTGGCAGAGCCCTTCGCGGAAGGCTGCGTTGCGACGCTCATGCGCCGCCTGCAGCTCGTCATTCTCACGGCTGCGCTTGTTGTTGGGACCCTTGTATCCACCAGCCTTCTTGGCCGGAGGGTTTGTAGGCTGCTTGCCCTTGGCCCCGCCCCGCTGTCTAGCTGTCCCACCAGCCCCTGCAGCGTCCACGCGCATGTCGCGCCCCTGATGTGCATGCGCGTTCGGCCGTGCATCAGAGTAGTGTTTCGGGTTCGCCGAATACACTTCGCTCATGTAGTCGCGCAATGCCCTCCAGCTTGTCCAAGCTTGGCCAGTGGCTGTCGTGGTGGTCTTGTCCTTCAGCTTCTTGCTGGCAAGACCATCATGCAAGTACTCCAGCAGCATGCACTCTGGGTACTTGAACGTCTGAGTCCCATCGCCCTCGGTGAAGCTTTCGGCTTCCTCCACGAGTGCGGTGAACTCGCTCAAGTAGGATTCGAGCGAGCTGCCCAGCTGCCTGAATTCCTTGATCTTGTGGAAGGCGCGTTGCGCCTCCTCACGTTGGGTGCACTTCTTGCGCATGATTGCACAAAAAGCCTCCCACGACATGGGCTGCCACTCGAGGTGCGGCTGTTGCGCAGTCCACTCCTTGACCACATACTTGAAGAGTTTGTCTTCAAGCCGCGTCGTGGCAAGGTCGCCCCACTGACTGAGTGGAGCCTTGTGGACACGTAGGGCGTGCTCCATGCGGTTTAGCCGGTCGGTCAGCTTCACGCCCTTCCGGAAGATCTCCACACTGTGGAGGAAGGACGTGTTCATGACCGACCCCGAAGTCGTCGAGGTAGGCAAGTCGTCGCTGCCGCCGGCAGTGGCCTCCGCAGCTACGGCACGCTGCACTTGCTGTTGCATCCGCACCTGGGTCACGCTCTGCAACGCCTTATCGAGGTCGTTGCATCGGCGGCTTGCCTCATAAGCGGCCAGGCGCTGCAGCTGACGATCACGGTCAAGGTCCGTGATGCTCTGCCCGACGTGGGCCAGCAGGTTGGCGAACGCGAACTTGAGCTCTGATGTCGTCAGAGCATTGGCGATAGCCTCCAAGGCCTCACGTTGTCCGTGCACCATTACCCACTACAAGAGGGTACGGTTCGCGTACACGCCTCCAAGGAGTCCCACCTTTCCGAGGAGACTGTCGTCGGCGACAACGCTTAAGAGGGCGCTGCCTTGCCCCATTGCGGTCGCATCGTAGGAAGGAGGGTCCGCCCCCATTCCTCCAAGTGGCATCGTATCTCCACCACCGGTGGTGATCTTGAGTCGACCTGCGGCCTCGGCAGCAAACTCCGCGAGCCTACGATGGTCATCGCGAATTGCCTTCGCGGNGTGCGCGTCGACGTGCTCGTCGAGCACCTTTGCGGCCTCCGCACGCTTCTCGGTGTCGCCGAGGTTCACGTCGGTTGCCTTAGGCGGTAGGGTTGCCCTTGGCGGCACGGTTGCCTTTGGGTTGGCAACCGTGCTTGCGGCGGCGGCTTCCAAAACTTGGAGTCCGCCGAGAGCTCGTGGTGACGCCGTCACCACCTTGCCCTTGTTGGTCTTAGACGGTCCGGCACTTGCCATCCCGTCGCTCGTGCAACTAGCACGCGAAGTTGTTGTAAGGATCACCCCACAACGAGGAGGAATCGCCTCCTAAGATGTTGCTCTCACGATTGGTGAGCCAATTTCAATTTTAATTTCTATTTTCCTAGGCCGCCACGTCGGCACAAGGTCGTGGGTTTAGAAACTAGTCCTCCTAAGCCGTGACTCACGGCACTTGGTAGCAACTAGGATCTAGGAAAACAGAAAATCATAATACAAGGGAGTGACAAGGAGTGTGAGTACCACTAACAAAACTAAGCCAAAGAACAAGAAGGCAAACAAGTACAAAGTCAAGAACGAAAAGACTACTTTTCTTCTTCTCTTCTTGTCTTCTTCTCTTCTGGTCTTCCTTGGTCTCTTCTTGCGTCTTCTTGTCACGTCTCGCGCCCCTTGGCGGCGTCCTCCTTGAGCCGGCGGCGTTGGGGGAGCCGCCAAAAATCCCCAAGGTGTCTCCCACCTTCATTTTAGGGTTCTCTCAGGCCGTGAGATTCCTTAAGCTTGGGAAGGGGCGCTGTCCAAATTTTTGGATCAAGGGTTTTTTAAGGAGCCTTCAAAATGAGGAGGATTTTGTGGTTTTAGAGGGTGGGAACTCCCCAACCCGCCCCACAAAAATCTTCCTAGCCCCCTGGAAGTGAAGAGAGGCTAGAAGTAAAGGTCTCCACAAAGTAGAGATTTTTTTCACCTCTCTAACGCACTTTACGGCGCTTCAATCCGTGAAGTGTAGACGCCGTAGTCCCTTCTGGCGTTTCTGCTGTTGCTTGCAGCTGCCGGCAGCGTTTTATCTATGTCGTAGTCGCCGTTTCCGTCAAACCCTTGGTCGCGAGGGTCGTCTCGCTCTGATAACCACTGTAACGGGCCGGATCTCCAGCTCTTGCTTCGAAGTCGTCGTCAGAGTTCGCAGAATGGCGTTCTCAGTCCGCGTCAGGGGTTTACCCCCTTCGCAAGAGTGAGGGGCAATCGTCATCAACGACCCAGAGCAGGGAGACTCGAATATTTCGAGTCTCCGGAGGCCTATTTCCGTTTTTAACCAAACCCCTGGTTTTGGGGCCCAAACCGGGGGTTTTTACCTTGATCTCGTGTGTTCGCACGAGTTATTCCGTTTGTTTTACGTTGAAGTTCGTCATAAACAAACTTCGAGTTTCTTTTTGTCGTTTTGGCGCGAAATCGTTGCGTGCGAGGCACGCTGGCGATTTCGCGCCAGCTATTTCGACCTCCCCCTTGCTCCCCCTATCCCTCGTCCTCTCTTGCTCGTTTGCAAGAAGGGCGAGGGGGGACGAGGGCACGAGGCCACGAGGCCTCGCCCTCAAGGCCCTCGTGGCCTCTTAGCCGCCGATCCGGCTTAAGGACGCGATCGGCAGCTGGCGGCTGGCCGGCCGGTGGCCGGCCGGTCGCTTGGCCGGCCGCTGGCCGTCCAGCCGGCCGGCAGCGAGCTAGCCGACGGCCAGCGAATCGCTGGCCGCCGGCCAGCCCTCGCTGACGCGAGGGGTGGTGCGCAACCACCCCTCGCATCAGCGAGGAGGGAGGGCCGAACCGGCCCTCCCGCTACAGGTTCACAAGCTTTAGCATTAGAAATTCGTTTGTGAAATCTTTTACAATCACACTTCCTACGCTTGGTCTTAAACCCCATCAGAGCTACCACATTGTTCACATTAAAAGTTAAATTTCCATATAACATTCCCATAAAAAGCACAAAACGAAATGTTTTTACCAAATAATGCTCATAAACCTTTTAAAACGTTGTTATGCAAAGCAAACTCATCTTTGGTCTTTATCTATCTGAAAACAAGTAATGATTGTTTTTATTTATACTGAGATTTAATGTTGATTTTTAGCACTATATCTTGAGCATTTTACAAACAGAATTAAAGATATGATCTTTCATTTTTTGCTTCTTATGACCATGAAAGAAATGTCCTAGCTTTACATATGAAGGGTTAAGAACATCGTCTTTTTGATTGAAATTTGCTGTCTCCCTTTGTTAGGAAATGATTTTGCAACTTTCACTCACCTCCACTATGGTATGAATGAGAAATTTCATGCTTACAAGCATTTTCTACTATATTCTGAGTGTATCACTTGGCACTCACAATTTGGTTGATTAGTACCATCTTGTGCACAAAACGTTTGTACACGTTGAAAATGGTGCTTGATTATTGTATGTTGCGTTGCATGTTATTCACATCGAAACACAATACATTAAGGGTGATTCACGACAAATCATTGTTCCTCTCAAGTTCCAAGTGTTGTGTCTTATGTGGGAAAGTTAACATTGGTGTTATACCTTACACCAAACTCAAGCCTTCTCATTTTATCTTTCTTGTATTTATTAAAAACACACATGAATTATAAAATAATATCCTCAAGATGGGTTTCTGTACCTTGGAGAAATCATCATTGCACATAATGTTGTGACGTTCATTCTATTCAGTTTTATGTAATAATCGTTGTGTTCTTCTCCCCATCAAATGTCCTTAATGGCCAACGGCAAACTAAAAAACATCAAATGTAAAAGCCAGATCACAACTGGATTTATTTAAAAACATGAATAATGACTTTTACTTAGTTTATTCAATCCACATTCGCATCATTGGGCGTACACCACTTATGGAATGGAATACTTTTTGAAATCTTAAGTATGGTTTTTTTTTAGACCGAAGTGTTCTCCTTAGATTCTAAAAGAAATGGTGCTTCAAGATACTATTCAAATGGTGCTTCAAAACTCTCAATTCACACGTTGAGATATTTGACTATATTGTTTTAAGACCCACAGAATGAAAATTGTTTTGTCATAGGGATTCTCATGAATATGATCTTTTCTACTAGTGCTCCAAAGCATTACATTGCATGTTCATCATATTAGCAGCAATGGGGGGAAGTGGTGTTCTAAGCCTTTAGTGGTTTGTCATTATGTTGGTTTTCAAGAGAAAAAGTCCCACGTAACTTATCATTGAGAAGATCATGCATTCTTTACTTGTATTTCTACATCATTCTCATTACATTTTCTTCCTTTGTTCACCGTTTTTTTGTAATGGCTTCATAGTTATTGATACGTGCCCATGTTTAGAAGAAGCATGTAATGTTTTTCTAACACAAGTGAATATGGTGATCCTCCTCCCTTATTGTCTTCCTTTGGCAATGGGTATTATAACAAGCAAAAAGTATGATTGAAAGGTAGTTAACTTGAGAACATTCCACATATTTTTTAATTATAATCATTGTTACTTATACGTTGAAAAAAACCATACAAGAAATGAATTTTGGTGTATTTTAACTTTGAGGTAAACTTAGGAAACTGGGCACTACAGTCCATTTTTTAGTACGCATCACAAGTAGGTGTTTAGAGAGAAATTGCTTATCATTTTGGAGGTACTCAAGAATTTTTGCAGGAAATTTTATGATTTGGAAATCAGTAGCAATGTCCACAAAATAGAATGAGAGCATTTACACAATACATTGTAATGTTTGAGGGATTTTTTTAATGTGGCTTATGTTCAAATGTTCAAGAAAATTAACATTAGAGGTGAACACAAGAGGTCCAAGTGGTTGGTAAAAATAATTGTTTACATTAAATATGCAAATCTGGAATTGATAGATGTGTGCCATTAAAAATTCCTTCTTATGTAATGGATGGATTTCTTTTTTTGGGCATGTGACGTTGAAATTTCTATCACGTGGTAAGAAAGTCGAGCTTAATGGAAAAAATAGACAAGGTTCTTAAAATTATGCTTGAGATAGAGTTTAAATGACTCAACATAATTGAATTATTGGACAATAAAATAACCATTTAATTATAGATTGAGCTTTTCGTCGTGTGCAATGTGAGTTCATTGAGTGTATAATTGCTAGAATTGCACTCTACCATGTTAATTCTTGAATTTTATTCATATTCACAGAATATATTAAATAATTTCAAACTTGTAAATTGTCACCAAACATTAAGTATACATTGTGTCCTAGTGAATAGGATTCCAACTTGGGTCCATTATGTATGATGCTCACATGTTGGGTGCGAATGCGTGAACCCCACATTATGCATATATTTTGAAATGAAAACATCTTTATCTTTTTCCTTTCTTGTGTTTTTTGTTCATCTTCTTCCTTCTCTTTTCAGCTTAGAAGCATGCCAAGCTGCTGAAGTGGCATCTTTAACTTGTGTTGAACAAGGTGGGGTTATGGACTCGATTGACCTACGGTTGCTTCCCAGTTGTCCCGCTTCCTGTTTGGTGTCCGGACACTTCAATCTGAATTTCGAATGTTCTGTAGGATCTTATTCATCGTCCTGTCCAGCTCCCAGCTCTTCAGTTTGTTGCTGGACAGGCACATTGTTGCATAAGCAAGTTGGCGAATATTCGTCCTCTCACCCTTGTTCGCGTGTGATACTGTTGGGGTTGCCGTCGCATAGACGGCAGGGCTGATTGGCCGATCGTTAGTCTTGATATTACCGTTTTGGTACGGCTAGCCGCGCGCCGTGGATACATGCTTCGCTCTCTTTACACTTCTGCGAGGTAAAACTATGTAAGCTTGGTCGACCGGTGCGGTAAACCATCTGGTTTCGTAGGTCAAGGTTTGGAGAGACAACTGTCATCCTACGTGTACAGGAAAGACATTGACAATTCTCAGTTGTTCGGAACGCGTTATCCTTCCATATACCCGTCGCGGTTGAGTGTATTCTCGGACACTCGCAACCAACTTCGCACTGGAATCTTTTTTTATTGCGAAGAGATTCGCACACGAGACTGGCGTCTGAGGCACAGAAGCATAATTCGGTTCCTTAATTTTACAGGGACATGTCGATCGGATATATTTCCTTCACTGAATTTCATCCGATTTTTTATGATTGTTTGACGTGGACTCACAGCAACTGCAGCAATCCGGCTATCAGCCCTTTTTGGTTTTCAAAAGTTGTTTAGTATCTTCACATCTTCGTGTGCAACCCACATGGTCGGGACGACAGCGACTGCCAAAACGTGATGCGCTCCGATACACTTTGATCTCTTTTGCCACGTGCCTTGCAATCGCCGCCAGGCTGTCGGTTTTGGAATCGTCCTTTAGTGCATGATGACCCACTTGTGGCACGTTGCATCCGCAGAGCACTTCGCTTTACTTCCGAGATTCAAAAGAGGGCGAAGTGACAATGTTCCGGAAAGAAGTCATCAATGTCGAACCAAGCTGCTGATGTCGTTTGAAAGGACTTTGATCGCTATTTCGTTCGACCCTGTGGTCCGTGTATGCTTCATAGCCGTGGGTTCTTAGAGTGACAATTTGGATTTCCGGAGCTCTAAACCCAGATGATATTGCAATGGGCGGTTGGAACCCTGCCGTGTTGAATTGCAGCAAAATCACCACTCAGATGTACACGAGTTCGGGGAAATGGTCATCGGTTTGTTCTATTCTCCCTAAGAACCTACGGTCCTCGAGCCCATTAGTAAACATCCTAGACTTTGTCCTTGACCTTGTGTGCCAGGCGTAGATGCTGGTGAAACACTTGACATAATACTCTGAGTTCTCAAGCTTTGTACAACCGGAGCAAGGACTAGCTTCTGATATCCGATTGAAAGGAGGCCTTCCTTTCCCGCCTACATATTTTCGGTTCCCGCGTCATGACCTGTCTCAATCTTCGTTTGATGTGGACCCTCCTCTATGGTTCGTTCCCGTAGGTACGAGTCATTAGCCTCTGCTTGTTGAGCTTGTTCGTGATCGTTACCGATCGCGGGCAGCCAGCCGACACCAGATAACTCCCGAGCCGTCGCCCCAACCTACCGCCTGCCGACGACATGTCAACACGAAAACACGGACGGGTCAAACCAAAGCAGGCCCCCACTCCCAAGCGCAAGCACGAAAAATCTGGTGGCACACGTCAGCTACGGTACGGAATTTTCGCAAAACCTTCAGGAAAAGACCTAGGTTTTTGTATGTCATTACACTAGAAGCCCCGTCTCAACAATGAACGGTCTATGTGTAACATACGAATGAGAAGCTTGGTCCACTGGGCCAAAACCACAGTAGTTGAAGGTCTCCGACCCTCAACTTATCCCATCCGTCGCCCACAGGCCAGGATCCACGTTCGATCCACGTGGCACATCTCGCGCTACACACAGGAATGGACCCGCCCCGAGTGTCCACAATGGGTGTCGAACCCCGACGCTCTGATACCAAATGTAACAAACGGATGGAAAGCTAGGCCCACTGGGCCAAAACCGTGGTAGTTGAGGGTCTCTGACCCTCATCTCATCCCATCCGTCGCCCACAGGCCAGGACCCACGTTCTAGCCACGTGGCACACCTCGCGCTACACTAAGCCATCCGTAATTGCCTTTTCAACACAAGAAATAAAAAGAATCTGGTGTCACAAATCAACAACCAGAAAATCTCGCAGTTGCCCCCGTTCTAGCCAGAAGATCTTCATTAAACCCCATCTTCATGCTTGTTACATTGTTGCCCTGGTTTTTTTAATTGCGGCAAAGTCAACCCCGTGTTTGAGCATATTCCTGATGTTCTGCCAAATGCAGCAAAGATGGTCATGAGGTAGAAGTTGAGAAAGACACCACGACTGGTTCTTTGGAAACCTTGAGCAATTTACATTTAGTGGTACGTGTACTTCGATGACAATAGTCAAAATGATCAAACACGTGTATACAAGTGTCAAGATACATATGAAGTGTAATCACGGTCCTTGGATAGATCGTCGACCGAGGCGTGTGGAGTCGCATTCAAGAAGCCTCACCTAAGAATCAGGGGGCTCGAGGGTCGGCGATGAAGATGCAATATGCATATTGATCAATATCGGTATTTCTTGATGCATCAAATGTCGACCGAATGGTCGAAACTTGTGTCGATGATTCTCAAAAGTGGTCGTTGTCAAAAAGTGTAAAATGGTTCGCGGGATGGCGAGAGCAGTTGGCCGAATTGCCCTCGACCATCGGAGGAATCCAGGTCTCGACGAGCAGTGGGCTATTTGTGTACTGGTAGAAATTCCCACTCAAAAGGTTAGGGACTCGTGTACGTCCGATACGTAATAATTGCCCCCCTTCTAGCCGCACCATCCCAGTGCTCGTACAAACGTGGCCTAGTGACGGCAGCAACATCCGTGAATCAGTCGATCGACGTCTCAAAGGTCGTCGTAGGGTTCCCAACTGTTATGCATGGCGTCACAACCGTGTCACTTGAGAGCTATTCTATTGTTTTGCCACATCAACAATGGTTGAGGGTGTCCTCGATGAAGTACTTTGTGCCCTCGTCAACTCGTAGAGGGGGAGGGGGGGTAGGTACATCGCCAACTGGGAAATTCTCTTAGGGATCTCAACAGTGCTTGAGTCTTCTCGTATGGAACACGAGATAAACTTGCATTATGTCGGGTAGTTTGAGCCGCGCAACCACGGTGGTTTGCATGCGCTCAATTTCAAATGGTCCCAACCACTAGGGTTGGAGTTTTGAACAGTCAACGTTGCAGAGTTTGGTGTTGGCCGAACTAAGAATAACTTGGTTGCAAGCGGTGAAAACATCGTCGTTGCCATGTCGGTCGGCTGCTCTTTTCGTCACCGCTTGTGTCTTTGCAAGTGTCTATTATGTTTCGTCCCATTTGGTGGAAAAATCGCGACATTGGACGTCGAAGGCGGGAATGTCGTTCTGGCTGTGTAGTCCTGTTGGTGTGGTGGGAAGTTTGACATACACCTCTTCAAACCAAGTTTTACTGGTTGCGATGAAATCTGCCAAATCATATGCGATTTGGCGGTCGGGAGTTTTTCTGTCAAATCCGTCCCGTGAAGTTCGCATAATGTTCGGAGAAGTCAGAGCATCTGATTGGTCCACTCAGTTTGGCCATCAGTTTGAGGATGGAGCGCCGTTGAAAGCTGGATCTGACAACCGTAGAGAGTCATCCGTTCCCAGTTCCTCCTGGTGGTCCTCCGCATGCCGTGTTGTCAGTAAATGTTGATTAGAAATCGCCGCGTTGTTCCCTCGACGGTGACGGTTATCGTTGTCGGATTAGAGTGGTACACTTTGGAAAACCCGTCGACAACAAGGATTGTGTCCTTTCCCTCCGATGTGACTGGTGGTCATATGACGAAGTCCATGGAGATGTTGGCCCACGGTTGCTTGAGAACGGGAAGCGGCTGTAGAGACCCGGGGGCCGTGGGTGGCAGGATCTTTGTCACTGACACGCGCCGCGAGATTGGCACAAGCTGGCCACACCGGATTGCATCTTGTCCCACCACTAGTGTTTCGCCTACTACTTCGGCGTTTTGTCTTATCCAAAATGACCACCTGGACCGGTGTCGCGCCAATCTTCGAGCAGCATGCAGTGGGGTTTATCACTAAGGGGGAACGACTACGTGTGGAGTGAATCGTCGCTGCCAGTAGGATGGGTCGTACCAGGATTTGGCCTTGTCATGTCCCCCATGTTGGTCTAGCCTTGTGTGAACAATTGCTCAAGATACCAATCTCACTGTAGTTTTAGTGTTGCTACCTCAACCATCAAACTTGGCCGGTGCCATGACACGTCTGCTTGGCTGGTTTTGCCTAGCCGGAACACAATGTCACAGCCCATAAAGTTTGACGTCAATTGAGGTTTGGCTGCATCTTCAAATACTCCAACTCATGATGGTCGGTGAGTATGATGCATCGGAGGCATACAAGGTATCACTGCTATGTCTTAAATGCACGTATGATTGGTAGCATCTCTTTATTGTGTACGGTATATTTGAGTTCAAGTCCGCGCAGTTTCTTCGGCATGTAAGCAACCGGTTGCTCTCTGATGCCATGGACTTGTAGGAGGACTGCGCCGATGGCTCGATCTGAGGCATTTGTAGCCATGACGTAGTCAACCGTTGGATCGGTTAAATGTAGCGCTTGCGCCGATGTGAGAGCAGTCCCCAAAGCGGTGAAAGCTTCGTGTTCATTATCTCCCCACCGGCACTTGCTCTCTTTCAAGTGAGGTCGGAGAGAGGCACTACCACTAGGGCGTAGTCATGTACAAAGTGCCGGTAGTAGTTGAAGAAGCCAATAAGAACTTGAACGTCTTGGACGTTGGTTGGTATCGGCCAATTAGCGATTTGTGTCACTTCGTTCGAATCCACGGTGACCCGTCGGCCATCGTTCATGTGACCCAAAAAACTCGACCGAACGGCGACTGAAGTCGCACTTCAAGAGTTTTCCCATAAAATCTTTTTGTAAGACCTTGAGAACTCCTTGAAGATGTCCATTGTGCTCCTCCAAGGTGCTATTGTACACTAGGATGTCGTGAAGGTACACGTTAAAATCGTAAAGGTATGGGCAAAAAATGTTGTACATTGCCCCCATGAATGCTGTGGGGGCATTCCTGAGTCCGAAGTGCATTACCGTGAACTCAAAACTCTTGTAGCATGTTTAGGACGCCATGTTTTTGTTGTTCACGTGCTTGTCAGGCGGAACTAGTGATAACTAATGCCTAGATTGATTCTGGTGAAAATTCGAGCTCCTCGGAGTTGGTCGAAAGTGTTAGCTAGTGGAAGTGGATAGCAATTCTTAATTGTAGCGTCATTCACCACCTGGTAGGTCACGCACATCTGCATTTTGCCTGTGTTTTTCTCACAAACAGTACTGGTGCGGCACATGGTGACGTGGATGGGCGGATGAACCCTTGACCGAGCACCTCGTCGAGCTGCCTTTTCAGCTCAGTCAGCTCGTGATCGTCCATCTGATAGGCCCCTTGAACCATGGGTTGGCTGTCCGGTCTGAGTTTGATGCGATAGTCCATGTCGTGTAGAGGTGGTAGGGTTTTCTGGAGTTCATCCGGGAAAGCGTCCGCAAACCCTTAGATGTGTGGTTCAAACTATTTAGATACCATCGCAAACTTTGTTGATTCGGATGAGGCCAATGAGGTTGATGAGACCGATGATTTTGTTGTTGTCACATGGGCTTCTTCCATTGGCTCATAATGTACAAGCCATGTACGAGCTCCTCGTCGCATGCAGTGTTTGGCCACGTTAAGCGGTGTCGACTACACAGGTTGTCACTTTCCGACTACCACAACTTTCTCTACTGCTTCCTCTATCATATTCCATCCCATGCACGGTAGTTGTCGCTTGTCACTGTCGATTCCCACATAGACTTTGTCGCCATTCCATTCATCCTATGAATTGTGCCAATACAGGGAATCTTATCCGATCTTGATTTTGTTATCACTCATTGGACAAGGTATCCAGATCGTTACATATTGTACATCTCCCACTTGTGGTCGTTCTCAGAATCTCCACATTTGCTATCTTTTGTCAATGGTGTTTCCTCCAAACACCTCTAGTTTGCTCTGCAAACCTAGTTGATGAACCATACCGTTGCTGACAAGGTTGTGAGAAGCTCCTCCATTGAATAGTGCCAATCTGGGACTTTTGCAACATCAGGGTTGCCCTTTTAGCAATATTACCGATTGGTCGTCCCCATATCCCTGTCGAACTTTGCGATCTCATAAACCCTCTATGGTGTCATAAGCCTTTCTGATGGACGATCGTTTGACGCAGATCGCTCCTCATGGACAAGAGTCGCGCCTTTCACTCCTCTCCTTTGCCGTTTCCCATTTTTTGCGACCCCCCCCTTTTTGGCATGTTACTTGCTTCGGTAGTTCCAAACGATGTGCCAACCATTTCCGCAATTATAGCAGGTGCGTGTATCTCTCTGGTTAATGGCGTCCACTTCCATCGGAGCCGATAAGTCCCCCGATTGGCCTTTTTCCGTCCCCATGATAATTGTGGTTGGGAGGTCGCCAGCCATATGATTTCTTGATCCGAGCGCTGTGGTCGGCACTGTGGATCCTTGATGCAGCTACGATCATCCATGGTAAGTCATGTTAATGGCAAAAATGGCAATTTCTTGCCAAACGTCTCGCTTGAGGGCGTTGTTGTAGTGAAAATAGAGCTCTTCAAGGGCAATGTCTACACTAGTGTTGATCTCTGCTAACGGAGAAGCTAGAGTTTATACTGAGCGTCGGACTTCTAGCTCTACCATCCAAATCGTGGAAGCATTGCGGGCAATAACTTGTTCCGGCCGATCGGTGGCATTACTGTGTCTTGCGATTACGGGTTTATTTGCTCCAAGGGTCGAACCCATATGGTCGGCTATATGAGACGGTCGCCGCTGGCCGTTAATGAGGTCGCGCCAGCCTCATGATGTCGTTGGATGGCCTTTACAGCAGACCAACAACTTAGTGCCATGCCACGCAAAGGCGTGGACGCGAGGTAAACCTTCTATTGTTGTTGACCACAACAACATTGAAGTATAGCTCTGGACTCGTCAGCCATAACCAAACCGTTGGTCTCTTGGATTTTGCAATATTGAATGGTTCGAGAGGGGCCAGGCAAATCTTGGGCTTGCTCGAAAGTTGAGTATTTCTCTTGATGTGCACCGCTTCCTGTGTTCTTGCATTGCGAAGAGCCTCCATCGCGACATTGAGTTTTTGTAGCAGATGGCTTTTTATCCCTTCTAGTACGAAGGTACAATTTCCAGCTCCTCTTGATCCATGCCTGTTGTTCCTGCTGTCAACGTTGAGGCTGTCCGTAGGGGCGGCTGGTTTACCGCTGTTGGATTCGCGATTGGATCGGTCGTCATAGCCATAGGAATTGATCCACCTCCCGCATAGCTTGCTACGCTTGCATTCACTGCCACTTAAGGATTCGGATGCATAGGCATATTCTGCTCCTCCATAGCCGATATTCTCGTTGACGACCTGGTGCTGGTCGTCAGATGCACTCGCTTGCTTCGTCTCAAAGTTGTGAAGTCTTGACGTGCAAGATGTGCAGACAGCTTGTGTGAGGTAGTCCTTCCGATGGGTAAAGTAGTCGGATTCCTCTCCCGTAATGCTTCGCTCTGATACCAAGAGTTATGCCGAATGGAGCGTAAATGGTGAACAGGTAGAAGTTGTGAGGCAGAACACAGTTAAGAATTTGGGACACTTGAGGGATTCATAATCAGCGGGAAGTGTACTCAAATGACAATTGTCAAAATGATTGAACAGATACATACAAGTGTTGAGTTACAGATGAGACGTAGTCAGGGTCACAAGGTCAATCATTCGAGCGACAAACGTAGAATCACATTTTGAGTGGTCGGATTGAAGAAGCTCCACCGAGGAATGGAGGGACTTTGAGGATTGATGGCAAAGATGCGATATGCATATTTGTTATCTCAACATTTGTTGATGTGTCAAAAAGTTAACTGAAAGGTCGTGATACTTCTGTCAATGATTCCCGAAAGTGGTCAGAGTTGTCAGAAAGTGCGAGAAGGTTTGCCGGAGGGCGAGGGTAGTTGGCGGAATTGCCGAATTGTCCTTGACCATTGGAGCAAAATTTGAGGTCTCGGTATGCGATGGGCAATTTGTGTAATGAAAGAAATGCTCATTTTGACGATTAAGGACTTGTGTATGTCTCGTACGTAACACCTAAGTATCAAATAGAAATGGGGTAGACCTGGTAACATTTATTTGAAAATAGAAGTGATGAAACAATAAAACTTTAGCGCAATTGAGTATTCAAGAGATAGTTCCTCAAGACGGTAGAATTGTGGCAACCTAGAGATAATCCTTAGGATGGGGGTAATGTTGTGTCAAACCTAACATGGATGTGTCGCAGAGCATAAGAGGATACATGGAATTGGTACGAGTGGGTAATCCTTACTCAAAACTAATAATACTTTTGTAACAAGTCTAGATACATTCAGATGCATACAAGCAATCACAAGAATCATAGTAATGGATGGTTTGTGTCTTCTATGTTCAAACTGAGCGACGTGTGTGAGTTCGTGCCGTGAGTGGTTCTTGCAAAAAACTCCACATAGAAGTCGAAGGTTTATGAAATAGCATGCACGGTTTTGTAAAGGTCCAGCATTGTATTGAAACATTTGTACAATTCCCAAATTCACGTCAACTCTTGTTGAAGTGGTCAAAAGTATCAAAGCCTTTAAAAGAGGAATACCAGAGATCAAGGCGGGTGGCCAATATTCCCTCCACCGAATGTACCCTTCAGAAGGCGGGTGGCCAACATACCCTCCGGCGTGAAAATCTAGAGTTTGTTGCATAATGGGCCATAAATGTAAGAGAAAAAACACCCACTCACGGGGTTGAAGGACTCATGCACGTCAAGGACGTAACACTCCCCCCCCCCCCTATCGCCAAAACATCACAGGTGATGTACACAACGTCATAGCCGTGGCACTTATCATATACTCGGTCGTTTTTTCAGAGCGTCGCTATCTGAGGATGCCTTAAATCACATACTAAGTTCCCCCATCCACTTAGATTGGAGGTGGTAAAGTCACATCTTGATTGGGGAAGCTCTCGTTGGGATCCCCATAGTGCTTGAACTTGCTCGTGTGTAAGGCCGGATAGATTGCCATGTTGTTCCAAAGGCAAATCCAAGTGACGACTGGAGTTTTTGTTTGCTTTATCTACAAGTGCCCAACCTTTGACATTTGAGCTTCGCGAAGTCTTGTCCACAGTCTTGATATTCGTCGAGCTGAGTATGATGTGATCGCCAGCACTGAATACGTCATTGCTGCAATGTCGGTCTGCTTGTTGCTTCATGTTTGCTTTTGTCTTTGTGATATTCTGGAGTGTTTCTTCCTAAATGCTAGAGAAGATTTACCGGTGGATTTCAATCACCAAAATACTGATTGGGCTTTGGAATCATGACGATATGGCAAGAAGTTTGTTGTAGACGACCTCGAACAGAATTTCACCTGTTGCGATGGAGGTTGTAGAGTTGAATGCGAGTTCAGCGGTTTGTAGTTTGATTGCCCAATCAGGGCCATGTGAGGTGTTCGAACACTTGATAAGTCCGGTCAGTTTGCGTGAGAGTTTGGGAATACATTGTTGACAGTTGGATCTGACTACCATTGTGCGTCATCAGCCCGCGCCAAGAACGTCTAGTGAAGGGGCCAAATCTGGTGCTGATGATTATACATGGCACACAATGCAGACACATGACCTGATTTAAAAACAGTTGTGATGTTCCTTCTGCAATGAAAGGTTTTGTAGTCGGGGTGAAGTGAAAAAAAAACTATAATTGGTCCACCACCACGAGGATGGCATCATAACCATTGGGAGTAGCGAGCAATCCCATCACAAGATATACTCTGATGACCATCCACGGCTCCATCAGAATGGGGAGAGGTTGGAGTAGTCTTGGTGGCCTCGTGGAATGAGACTTTTGACATTGACAGGTGACGCACGGTTTGTAGATTGCTGCGAGGTCAGTCCGTGTAAGTCTCACAAGGACTATTTTGCCAGATTGTTTTTCATATTTTCCTCGCCAAAGTGGCCATTTGGACTTGTGTCATGGCACTCCTCCAATAGCATCCATTGAATTTCATAGTTTGGTGGTACGAAGGCTTGGCAAGTGAATTTCCATCGGCAATAGGGATTGTTCAACCATAACGTTTCTTTTGTTACCCGCCAAACTCCTCCTAACCCTTTGCAAACAACCGCTCAAAGCACGGATCTTGTTCGACAAGAAACGTGTAAGTCTGGACCATCAATTATGTGTGCTGACTCAGAGCATGTATTTTTTATTCTTGTCCATGTAGGTTTTCAATGTTGTAGTTGAAGTTGGACCGGAGGAAGTCCATCAATTGAGCTTGTCAACGTCTTACACGTGGATGATTCTTGAGACATTTGTGCGTGTAGTGGTCAGTGAGGACAATGTATCATTGGTATTCCAATAAACACCGTCCCATCTTGAACAAGTGCAATATGTGAGCCTTTTTTTGTGCACTGGGTAGCTGAGTTCCAATGAGCATAGTTTTGAGATAGGTACACCACCGGTTTTTCTACACCACTACTGTTTTAGAGGAGAATGGCTCCAATTGCTCAATCAGATGTTTTTGTGGCTATGAAATGTCCACTATTCGATTGGCTAATAGTAGGGCTGGCACAAAGGTTGGAGTATTTATCGAGCAGTTAAACGCATTTTGCTCGCTGTCTCCACAACTCCACTTGGTAGTTGTACAGGTGGATCACAGAGGGGCACTTGGGCTAGGCCTTTGCATGTTAGCAGTAAAAGTAGCTATATCTCAAGGAACATTGGATGTCATGAACATAAGTTGAAGTTGACCAATCAGTGATTGTATCCACCCTTTTGAGTACATGGTGATCCATCCGCCGTCGCTAATGGGGCCCAAGAACTTGATCAAACAGTGAAAAAAATCATTGTTTTAAGAGTTTTACATCAATTTTCTCTCTTTTCAAATCATCGAGAACGTTTTGGGGATGTCCATTTTGCTCCTCCAAAGTGCACTTGTACTCTAGGATGTCATCAAGGTATGTCACAATGAACTTGTCAAGATATGGTGCAGACATGTTGTTCATAGCCGTTGTGAATCTTGTAGGGGAACTTGCGAGTCTAACGGCATAACTATGAACTAGAAAGGGCCCATACAGAGGAATATTGGATATGGTCATCCTCCTACTTATTGTTGGCTTGAAGGAGCAATCATCTGTGGTGACATGAGCCGCTTAGATGGGCAATCGGTCGGCGCACAAGTTTTCAACAAGACAAGATTCACATGGTCTCCTCCTACCCCTTACCACTTCCTAGGTCCTCATACACCAACTCGACACTAGACTTAACTTACAAGCTCACAAAATGCAATGGAGGATTTCAGGAAACAACCTCTGTACTAACAACAACATTGGACATAGAGTTAAACACCTATGATGTGTCCCACACACATGACCTGAGCACATGGTCACTGCTCGACACCTATGATAAAAAATTGTAGGCTTCTCCAACATTGTGTCAATCCGAGCATGAAGGATCACACAAAAAAGAGCACCAGATCTTATGGGCATGTATAAAAACTTAAATGGCCAAGACACAACTCCAATTCAATAAACAAAAGAATTGAAAAATGACAGCATATCTGCCTTTGACAAACAAGCCCTCAATGCAGTTTGGAAATCAAACCTGCCCACTTCCAACCCCAAAGACACACTCCTTGGAGTACTTATCCGCATTATCGATGTCAGAAGAAGAATTCACTTCCTATTGTACCCCTTTGAGTGTATCTGCCCTCGATGTTGCCTCTAAGGTGAATTCATAATCCATGCAATCTAACCCTCCCCGCAAGTACAACAAATAAACAGCAAGCTACAACAATGCTTCTAGCTTTCATGCAATATCGACATCAACACTGACTTTGTTTCCCAACACTCACTGCCCCCTTTTCCCTTGGAGGTAAAATTTACAAGCAACCACCTTCAGAGAATTGTGGTCTTACATATGTCAACCGCCAATGGAAAAAAGGGAATCATTGAACAATTCCATGGCCATGTGATGTCTCACATAACACTTGCTTTCATAAGTGATCTAAACCTACATCACAAATACCTTTACCAACATGGGAAAAAAGCACAAAGCAACACGATGGTACAACTCCTTTCTATCTGCATGATTTGCACAATTGACAAAAAAACTAACACCACATCACTTCGCCTTACATCCCAACTGTCAAGAACTCCACAATAGACCTACACACCTTCACGAAGGACGGTATCTCAAGGGATAGGCTAAACCCTATCCTTGAACCCCAACTCACAAGGCTAGGACTCGTGGCAAAGATACTCTTAGGTTTGAGGGTTAGTGGGTGTGAATCCCACGTAACCCATAGAATTCGGTTTCCGTGGGTACCTAAACTGGTGTGATGTAAGTCACATGAGGCACAATCAGTAACAGAAAGCCTCTGCCAGAGAAGCGCCTATGGCCTTCAAGGGTGCATTGTAGATTTCCTCACCTCCAAGGTTGTCCAAGCCGAACAAACACACACACACACACACACACACATGCACACACACACACACACACACACACACACACATGTATATACAAACAAGGATCTTATGCTGTACTAATGTACACAAGAATGCGTAGTAACATATGCATAGTTGGTTGAAGGGGGGAACACGAATGTATTACAAACCGAGACATAAGAAAACGTTTTGATTAATAAATTTTCCATCATTTTGTTTTTAAGGGTGCACCGGTGATATGCCCCCACTTTCTATTTCAAGTGAACAGTGCCCCGGGATTGTTAATGAAAGGAACTATACCCCAATTATACCTCCAGGCATAGTTTCAACGCCGATTTCAAGTCGACACGATGTGGCCGCGTGCCTCTTTAGACGAATGACATCGGCACGTCCATCAAACAATCAAGAACCCTATTTTGAGCGGGTTGTAATTATTTGAGGGCATGGTTTACATGCAGCTTGTATGGGGGGTCCGAGACTCCCCATTCATTGTAAGGGAACCGCGGTAGTGAGGCCCAACAAGAGGCCGTGCAAAACATCAGGGTGTGGTTCGATTAGGGTTCACATATAGAAAGGGAGGGAGGGGATTGCATGTTGGAATGGTAAATGAGCATCTCCGCTCTATCTAAGGGTGGGCATTTTTGCTCGGCAGTTTTGAGCAATGACCTCTTTTTTTGTTGGATTATGCAAAACCCCATGTTGGATGTAGGATTTTGTGCTCGTCGTAAGCTCTGCCTGCGTAAACATACAAGACACTAAATAAAGCAAGGGCATTTGCGTGTAAAAAAAAGGAGAAAAGAGGTCATCGCTCGATCGCGATTCTCACGTGGGAACGATGACCCTATGAGGAGTGGCAGGGACTCGCAAGGTGATCGCAATTTCATTTGATCTTAAAGTGGGGGCATTCTGATAGTTTCTCGTTCCAAGTGGGGGGATGGGACCGATTGAACCCTATTTACAACTCCATGCTTGATGTGTTTTTTAAGGAATCTTATTCATGTCCTTGTCTTCTTTTCGGAGTATTGCCAGAAGTGATGTTCTCTACAAAACATGTTACGAGATTATACATCATGAATAAACATTTGACAATGAGATTTTGCACGAACACGTTGTTTTCTACTCGTTTTTACCTGATTCAACAACTGAAAAAACAACTTTGCAAGTATTAGGGCACATGTAGGCATTACCCACAAAGTTTGAATGTGTGTATGCGTTACCCGGCATTTGGAAGAACAACTACCGTACCTAGCGTTTGGAAGGAGAAGACTACCTTACCTGCTGATTTGGGAACATTTAAATTCTACCCACAAGTTGCTAGAGAAATGCAACACGTTGATAGTGCAACGTAGCATCGACATATTGGCATCAACAATCTATTTGAACATTCACAAACCACATGTTTGTGGCCTTTGTGAATGTCCGAGGGGGGAGGGTTGCGTTTGGTTTGCATGGGGGGTCCGAGACTCCCTATGCGTTGAAAGGGAACATGCAAAGCCCTGCTACTAATAGACCTAATAGGATCCCACGTAAAACTAAAACCCTAAAACCTTGAATCTAACTCAGGGTGTGGTTTGAGTAGGGTTTGAATGTTAAAGCTAGAAGGGTTTCTATGTGTTGGGGGTAAAAAAGAATGAACAGCTATGCTCGATTTCAAGAACATGTATTTTTGCTCAATCGTGATTCTCACGTGGGAGCGAGAAATGCAAGGGGGTGGACATGTCCAATCTCAGTCCGCTAGATGAGCAGCACATGCCACTAATGGAGCATGGTGAAGGGAGTGAGCAGGGGAGTCCTAATCTTTAAGTCACTAGGCAAGGCATTAACATAACTTATGCACCGGTTAGGGCATCATCACCACCCTTGCCGATTGGGTAGAATTATTTAATGTATGGACGGAAGATGCATATACCCATTTTCTGAACTATATAGCTCATCCGCCCATCATCGAGTAAAAAACACCCTAACTACCCATTGGCTGCCGCTATCGCCACGTTAGCAACAAAGAAAAAGGGCAAGAAGGCATGGTGAGGCCGCATGCCATGCGTCGACGACGCAATACATGAAGTACCCCCCGTTGGTATCATAAAACCCTTTTGTTGAATGGTTAGTGATACTAGCGGGGGACGGATTGTCAAGAATTTGAGGGGATTTTGAGACTCCATATGCACTGGGAGAGAACTTGCTCGACCTTGCTACCGCGGGGCCTAGTAGGAGCCTGCACAAAACTAAAACCCTGCATTTGCGAATGTTATGTAGGATAGGGTTTTGATTGCGGTTTGGACGTTGAACGAATGGGGTTGCGTGCAGAACAAACAACACAACAAAAGAAGGGTGTTTTTGCTTGATTGCAAGGGAGCGAAGACCCCTGTGTTTTTTTTACACGCAATCCCCCCCCCCCTCTGTTCAACTATGGGTTTTATGTCTAGCGCAAGCTGTGCACCCTAGGAGCCCACGCCAAACATAGAAAATCCTAAATCGAACGGGGGTGGTGTGTGTAAAAGAAAAAGAGGTCATAGCCTCCTTGCGATCGAGCATGGGAGCGATGTTGCCATGCCCTCTTTTTTCTTGCTCGACCGTGGACACATGCTGCGAGGGAGCATGATCTTGGACTAGGATTTTTAGGTTTTTTTTTTTGGCCGGTGCAAGGCGGATGAGAGCCACACATTGTGTTTTATGGATATGCGGGCTATTCGGCCATAAAGTACGTGTCACCCCCAAAACATACACATGATCTGACCATGTTTTGTCGATGATTCACTGTGATTTTGTCGTTATCAACCGTGGTGTATTTGATCCAAAGGACTATTCTTCATACACAAAATCTACAAAACAATCCCCTTTTGTCACCATTTGAATGTGGGCCTGCTCAAATAGCCACCTTTTTTACGAACTGAACACTTCATAAAAAAAGTATGGATTTTCACTAATCGTGAATGCGGTATCTACTTTTAAGAAAAGATACATAGAATATAGGTATTTTTGTTGCATTACTTGTCAGAGTGGGTACACCATTTATTCCCATAACTACATAAAATTGCCTGTGTTCTGTTTTACTACATTTAGAGGCATCATTCTGTGTGCGTTGATGGTAATATCGTCAAACATTGTTTCATAGGGCGGAGTGACCATGTACCCCTCGTTTTAGAGTATTAATTTCATCCCCCCTACTAGGAACAATAAGCATCGGTCGCCCCTACCCTGGAACAACAAGCCCGATACACCCCTGCCTCACAACAATAAGCTTGATTTGCCTTTTCTACACGGACACGAGTTTTCAGACGTAGAAAAAAAAAAAACCACATACCCTTGTCGTTTGTCAAAACACAGCATGTGGACGTCATGTGACTGCGGCTTTGACATGCGGATGTCACCGTCTTTTGCCCAAAAATCACAAAATCACTTATAATTGGACATGCGATTTTTCGGAAGTGGTTTGCGAGGATTTTGCATTGGGGATCTGAGACTTCCCATGCTTAGAAAGGGCACCTGCTGGGCCCCGTGGTAGGGGTGCCCAAGAGGTGCCCGCGAAAGAATGAAGACCTAAACTCCCGTGTGTAATTAGGGGGTGGGTTTTTGTATGGATTTCGTGTCAAACATGGGTTAAATGTCAACAAAATGAAAAGGGACGGAGTAGTATGTACCCATTGTTTTGCTAGATAAATCCGCAATGTCCACAGTAAAAAAGGAGCCGACAGTGGTGTCTAGAGTAAAAAAACAGAAAGACGGCGATGTCCATGGTTGAAAACGACATGAGAGCGGTACCCATGTTCTTCGTCGTGCGAGTGAAAACGGGCATGGCTCATATATATATCATGTGTATAAGACATTTGACATGGATTTTGACTTCGAGCTTCGCCGGTCATCGCGAGCTCGCAGGTGGAGTTTCGCGGTGAAACCTCCCTTCGAGCTCGCGATGACCCTGCCAAACCCCCCATTGAAATTGAGGGATTTGTCGTTGGTTTGGGAGGGGGTTGCAGGATTTTGCGCATGCTGTGATAGACGAAAGGGCATCTGCCGGGCCCTGCTACCGTGGGGCCCGGCAGATGCCTGGGCAAGTAAAAAAATGTAACCCAAACCCCCCAGTGTAACTAGGGGGTTTGTCGGATATTGGAGGGGTTTTGCGAGATGCGGTGCACCGCATCTCGCAACCTCATCACCGCGAGTTTTGGGGTTTGCACTTGCAACCTCTAAACCCCGCGACAAGGTTACTTCTGATATCGGCGATGCCCGTGTCAGTGTTGCCCACTTCGCCCTCGAAGTCGGTGAAGTCCGACTTCGAGGCCATGGGTACAATTGTCGTTTTTCCGTTTTCGCTTGCACAATGGAAAACATGTCGGTTTTGACTATGGACAGCGGTTTCTTTTCGTTTTTTACTATGGACACCGTCGTCAGTTTGTTTTTTACTATGGACATTGCTGCTTTATGTGGCCAAACGATGGGCACCAGAGTATTTGTGCCCAATGAAAAGAAAATCAAACGGGGGACGTTTAACTCCCCATTCTTTAAGTGCTGGGGATCACTGGCGCTCGAAGACCTCCTCCCCCTTTGCCCCCGCATGCATCTTGTCACCCACTTGTTCGTAGCCCTCAATCACGAGGGCCTCGGTCGGCGGGCGGGTCGGTGACCTGGTGGGCTGCGATGAAAGGGGAGGGGGGGGGGGGGGATTGCCAGCACTTGATAAAGTGCCGATCGGCATTTTTGTCGCGCAAATCCCAGCCCCCTCCTCCCACCCCTGAATGCTATCGCGTCCCTCCATCGCAACAGCCGCGATGGAGGGCCGCGTGCCCGATCCACCATGCTCAAGCATCTACATGCAAGCATGGTGAAAACGGGTGGGTGAATGGGGCCTTTTGTTTTTGAATAGGGACGGATAGGGCTTATTGTTTCGGGTGAGGGGAGAATGGGTTTATTGTTTCAACGGAGGGGTGAATGGGGCTTATTGTTTTGACAGAGGGGTACATGAAGGTCACTGGTGAAAAAATAGGGGGGATCGTTTTTCTCACCGATTTTCATATGCTCGACCTTTTTTCGATGACTATGGCGAGTGCTTTATTTATGATGAGTGTCTGATGTCATGTTTATGAAATGAAGACTTTGCTTTGTTGATTCCTTCCCTAGAAAAACGTGCTGGATTCTGGTCGCACGACTTATGTTTTTGCTACGGAATGGATGATGCCGGAAATAGGTCGCGCGACCAACACAGAGCAAAAGCTAGGGAAGGAGATTGGCAGCTCGCTGGCTGACGGCCAGGCCAACGAGCTGCCAGCCTTCGGCCAGCCCTCGCCATGGCAAGGGCTGGCATTGGCCTGTCCGCTTTTGCGGGCAAGATCCCCCCCACCCCCTCCACCCCCCCATTGTACCCCACCCCCCTCCCAATGTGTTCTGTGTATTGGTCCTGCGACCAATCTGTACCATCTTCCATTCAGTGGCAGAAATATCGGTCACGGAAAAATCTGCAATGTTGCAAGGGCGAGGCTGATGGCCTCGAACGCTCACCCTCAAATCCCCCAATTCATCTTTGATGATGAGCAGGGACAAGGGGAGGGAGCGACGTGTTGTATTCGGGAGAGGTGATACTAGAAGAGAGAAAGAAGCGAGGAGTGGGTGGCTGCAAACGAGGGCCCATTTTAACATTGAACGGTGTTTATGGGATTGACCTACTGCAAACAAAAACTGGCATCAAATTAAAAACTGCAGGTAAAAGCTGCCCATTTATTTTTGTAAGGAGCAAAAAGTGGTGAACGCGCCAACCTCAGCCAAAAAGTGGGCAATATGGTTTGTTGTCCTCATTACGTGGGTAATATGTGTTGGACATTTTACAAAGGTGTACAAAAATAGAGGGGTGACTCCTTTTTGCCCACCCTTTGGAGATTTTCAGTGCAGGTCGCCCACTGTTTGGAGTTTGATTAACAAATCAGCCACTCCATGGGGAAGAAGCATTGAAGGCCCACTTTTTGGCAGGGGAGTCCTTGGTTTCCCCACCCATTCAACAGGTACGCACTATGCCCAATGTTATAATAACGTGCGTCGTGTCCTCAAGTTTTACAACATGTCTCCGATACCCACTAGACTTGCAGTTAGGTTGACAGAGTCTTCCACACACAAGCACCACATTTTTTGCAGAGTGAAGACTAGACCACATAATGCTTCAATTACAGGGTTATCTCTACTATGCTATTGCCATCAGTATTTGCTGCCGGCGAGAACACTGATTGTCTGATTTAACGGAATTAAGATTCTTTGATGATGGTTGGAGATTTCATATCATTAGGTTCAGTTTCATCTATTGAAGATTGTCTATATAACTGACATCTCTTTACGTAGAACATTTAAAGTTGAATAATCGCCGCCCGGTCGACAATGTGAAGACCCACCTCCCCCTTAATTTTTTTTGGAGCTTTCAAACAATTATGAGTTTCCGACCTCGAGAATCACTCAGAACCAAGAACGAATGGTCAAGAGCAACTAGTGCCTTTCCATTAACAAATATGGGACACGTTCGTGTAGATGACTTGAAACCAAAAGACTACTTTCTCTCGGGATGGTCAAATAAAGAATAGTTGACATTAAAAGATGTTGTGATGGACTTCGGGCTTTGTTCGGTAAAAATGGGCAAACCGTTCACCATTTTTGCCATCTGACAAAGAACGACGAAATTGTAATGTGGACTCTCATTCTCCCTCAGCCAGAATTTTTGTAAGAATGTACTCTAGACGTCCTGCTAATGGACCTCCATCAACCTGGACAATAGAGTTGGTTTGCAGTTTCTTCTCTCTCACCATAGAAAATGGAAAGTGAAAATTTGCCAATTAAAACCTGTTGAGGTCTCAACCGATCCCAGTGTGGTTGAAACCCCAACTGAAACAACTAGCTTTGGCTAGGCGTCGTTGGCTAAGTCCAATGCTGACTAGCCGAATGAGATGCATGCTTCTGGCAAGCAAAAGGGCAATAAATGCAACCTCACCCATCATTTCGCTTGATACATCCGTGGTTCCCATAGTCAAGATTGATATGCCAGCGGTGTCCATACTCGGAAACGAAATGACAGCGGTGCCCATGTTTTCAAATGTGCGAGCAGAAAACGAATAACATGAAAACTGCATCCACTATTCGCTTGAAGTATTCAGTCGTGAAGAATATGGATGTCCAAAGCAAGCGTTGGATGTTGACACACTATCATGATAGCCTGTCGATTCTTTTGTCGTTTACCGTTTTGCAGCGTGGAGTTCGTTGAACTTGCAACGATGCATGTAAACCGATTTTGTCGTGCTATAGGCAACGACTGTGCATCGCATGGAAGAGGACAATACTATTGCTAATGAATGGTCGCGGAATGGACACGGCCAGCGCCAATGAGATATTGTCCATGGTGGAATTTGCCAACGCCGTGCGCACCGTCAATGGACATCTGTGGCCTGTGCCAACGTCCCCTCAGGGTCACGCGAGTAGGTTCAACTATTGAACCTCTTCTTTGTACTGGTTCACACCATGAACAGGTATTAACGTGTGTTCTTAAGGTGCTTCCCTGTCATTAAACTGCGATAAGTTTACACGTACTGCCAAACTTTTACACGTTGGATCGACATGGACAACAACGTCCGTCTAAATGGGCCGGCGCATCGTGGATGGAGTACTCCCGTAGTGGATCCTGTGGCGGCTCACCGGGCACTGGTCGCACTGTATGAGGAGTGGGAGCGGTATGTAGCACGTAAAATACAGTTGGGCCATGAAGAACCATCATGGGCCCTACCTCTTGTGACTCCGGAACACATGCCATGGAACTTGGGAGTGCCCATGCGGAAGAGTAGGCCACCAAACTGTCCCAAGCCGTGGGAGCCGTGGACATGGACCGAGCCACCGAGTCCGTAGTGGCTACGTCGCATGCTCCCTTGGTCTATTTGTAGGCATAACTGTCATGTTTTCAAAGTCTTAAGGGTATTCAGTGTGTATTGTATAGGGCATCGGTATGGGCATTTGACATTTTATTGAGAGACAATTATAGTCACATTTGTTTTAATCTCTGTAGGTTCCCTGTTGTAGTATGTTTGAATACAGGACCGTCAGAGTGCATTGTAGGTGTTATTCTCCACATAGCATCCATCACTTTGTTTCCACGTATTGCAGACGTGTTGAAGATTCTACATTTCTATGGGCATGGATGAATTATTGTGTATTGAGAAATGGATACAATTGTCATCGTGGTCGACAGTACACTGCAAGCTATGCATCAGTACAAGGTGGTTCATGGGATGGGGGGATGGAAGGCCAAGGATGAGGGAAAGTGCAAAAAGCTATGTGACCCATGCCTCCAAGGCAAGGCCAAGAGAAAGCCCTTTGAGCGTACTAGGCAACGTGCGGCAGGAATCTTGGACCCGATTAACCATGATGTGTGCGGACCATTCCGCACCCCTTCGAACGACGGCATCGAGTATTTCTTGACCTTCATCGATGACCACAGTCGCAAGATGTAGATCTACTTCCTCAAGACAAAGGGATAGGTCAAGGAGAAGCTGCAAGAGTTTGCTGCGATGGTAGAGCGGCAGACACGAAAGAAGGCCAAGGCACTGCGCACGGATAACGGTGGTGAGTACGAGGCATGCAAAGGCTGGTTGAGCCAACACGACATCAACCACCTGACCACCACGCCTTACACCCCCCAAAGTAATGGCGTTGCCGAGCGGATGAACCAGACCATCCTCGGCATGACACGAAGCATGCTCTTCGACGCCTAACTCCCACCTCACTTCTGGGCTGAAGCTGCAAGAACTGCTTGCTACCTTGTGAATCTCAATCCGGCAGCCGCGCTTGGAAGGCGTGGTAAGAAGCAGCAAGAGAAGCAGCTCAAGACGACACAGGAGGCTTGGTCGGGGAAGAAGCCAAATGCCTCACACTTGAGGGACTTTGGCTGTACTACGTGGGCAAAGGTCCAAGCAGGAGAAGGAGGTAGCAAGCTGGATGCACGCGCTCGAAAGTGTGTAATGGTCGGATACGACACTGCACACAAGGCGTACAGGCTGTGGGACCAAGCGGCAAGAAAGCTTGTCAGGAGCTGAGATGTCGAGTTTGAAGAAAGGACGCTTGGCAAGGGAGAGTCGGTGGACCCTGTCCATGCTCCTAAATTAGGAGAGTGGGTTGTGTTGCTCGAGTCGGGTGATCAGGCACCTGAGAAGTGGCAGATGGTGCCAGTGAAGGATGGTACTGCAGGGAGAGTGGCTGTGCAGGCTGACACAACGACGGACTTTGACATTCAGTCTGAGTCGTCTGAGGCCTTTGAGTCAAACTCTGAGGCCGGTGGCTCTTCCTCAAACAACGGATCACTTGCAGCGCAGGAGTAACAGAAGCAACTAAGCCTTGAAGCACCACCAACAACACTCCGGCGTAGTACGCGCCAAAAGAAACCTCCACCCAAGTATGATGCTGAGAGTGCGGAATGGACCGGACTCAGCTGGTCATGCTTGGCTCAGGGCCTGTGACCGTAACAGAGGCTATGAACATGCTAGATGCGGCCAAATGGAAGGAGGTAGTGGATAGCGAACTTGCATCCATTGAAGAGAACGAAACATGGGTTCTGGTGGACAGGTCCCCAAATGCGCACGTGGTGGGGTCAAAATGGGTACTCCAGAAAATGTTTAAGCAGGATGGTACTATCAACAAGTACAAGGCAAGAGTTGTGGCAAAGGGGTTTTCCCAGCGTGCAGGCTCAGAGTTTGAGGAGACCTTCACGCCTGTCATCACCTTTGCCTCCATCAGATCCATGCTGGGCATCGCTGTTGCAAAAGATCTGGAGGTCCACCAGATGGACATCAAGACAGCTTTCCTCTACGGGAAGCTAGACAAAGAAGTGCTTATGGAAGTGCCTGAGGGAGTGAAAGCTCCAGAGGGCAAGGTTTGCAAACTAGTCAAAGTACTCTACGGGCTAAAACATGCCCCAAGAATGTGATACAAGGAGATGGACGGCTTCATGGCCGGGCTCACCTTCATGCACTGCTAGAATGACCCTAATGTCTATGTGCGAGAGGATGAGCAAGGTTTGATTCTGGCTGCACTATACGTGGATGACCTGATCATCTGCTCATCGTCGGTCGAGCTGTTGAACAAGCTGAAGACAGATCTCAGCAACAGGTTCAAGATGAAGGACATGGGTCCGCTCGAGTTCTATCTCGGGATAGCCGTCCACCGCAATCGAACAGCAGTCACCATCAAGCTGAACCAGACCAAGAACATCATGGAGGTCCTCAAGCGTTACAACATGGAGGACTGCAATCCCATAAGCACACCCATGACAACAGACATCAAGCTCTCCTCCTCCATGAGCCCCAGCACGGAAGTAGAACGGCATGAGATGGAGAATAATCCCTACCAGTCTGCTATTGGTAGCCTCATGTATGCCATGGTAGGAACACGCCTTGACATATGCTATGCTGTGGGACAAGTGAGCAGGTTTGTGGCCAATCCAGGGCCATAGCACTAGGAAGCGGTCACGCGCATCATGCCCTATCTACAGAAGACCCAACACATGGGACTCAAGTTTGGAGGCCAAGAAGGATCTGACCCGCTACGGCTGGTGTGCTACACAGACGCCGACTGGGGAGGAAGAATCGATGACAGAAAGTCCACCTCGGGCTTTGTGTGCCTCTTGAACGGCGGTGCAGTCTCTTGGGCAAGCAGAAAGCAAGACTATGTCTCCCTCTCTACCTCTGAGGCAAAGTACATCGCTCTGTCAGAAGCATGCAAGGAGACATAGTGGCTACGCAGTTTGCTTGCCGTGATGAAAGTGCCACAAACACAGGCAATAGAGGTCCGCATCGACAATAAGAGTGCCATGAAAATGGCACAGGATGATGTCGTCTCCCGGCAGACCAAGCACATCGACATCAAGTACCACTACTCACGCGACCTAGTCGCAAAGGAGATTGTGGACCTGGAATAGGTGGTGACCAGGAAAATGCTCGCAGATTGCATGACAAAGGCGCTGGACAGCGAATTGCACCCTGCAGGTACACGAGGCATCGGTATGGTCAACGCAGCGGACAAAGACTGAGGCCAAGACTGCTGGAGAGAGGAGAGATCTCACAGCTAATGGACAGAGGTGCAAGGGAGAGTTTGTTGACCTAATATGCTCCTTGTCCATGGCTGACATTTGGACAGGCACAGGACGGACTAGGCATGCAGTGCTCCCTTGGAGTAAGTCCCCTAAGTCTGGTCCAGATAGAAAAGGCATGCACTGCTCCTTTGGAGCAAGTCCCCTTGGTCTAAACTGGATAGTATAGCCAGCAAACACTTCCTAGTAGAACTCCTTGTGGCTTAGAAGTTCCAGGGTTAGTCTCTGGAGCAAGAGGTTACTAGGTCAAATCCCAGCCCAGTGACTAATTTTCTTTGTGACCAATAGGGGGACAGGAAGGTTCTAAGAGACAACTTAGAACATTCCAAGGTCCTTCCTGGTGGCTGGCGCCAGTTGGCACTCACAAAGAACGCCATGTAGGCAGGGGGGATGATGCAATCCAGATTGCCCCCAAAGCGGCTCATCCAAGGATCCAGTGCGCGCCAAGGCTAGAGGCTGGCTCTAGGACTATAAGAACCTGTCAGTTGCCTGTCATTGAGTACAATTCTTACCTTTGAGACTCCTAACAGAGTTGTCCACCAGAGGCAGACACTAAAGAAGCATTGGTTGGTCTAAGCCCCAGGAATTCGCTCCTCGCGCGAAAGTGACCAAGTGCTAAGGACATAGTGCAAGGAAGTGATTTCTATGAATTGCTGACTATGGAACATTGGCTCAGAGGGTGATATCATCTCTTGGTTGCAATACCAAGAGCGGTTGGTGGGAACCATTGTGTCGGAACCCGTTTTTAGACCGTCGCCTCAGGCAGGTTGTCACTTTGCGGCTGCCACCGCAAGGATCACCCGGATTCTTGTGAACTTGGCGACGGGGGCAAATGTCTCATTGTAGTGCTTGTCCTTATGATGTGTGTAACCCTTCGCCACAAGCCGCGCCTTGTACTTGTCAACCACACCTTCCTTGATGAATTTGGTCTTGAAGACCCACTTGGAGCCGATGACCTTGGCGTCTTTCGGCCTGTCAACCAGTTGCCACGTGTCGTTTTCACCAATGCACGCCAACTCTGACTTGATGGTGGAGTCCCACTGCTTCCCCTTGGGCCACGCAAACGCCTCTTGCATAGTCTTCGGCTCCGTTGATGCAGCCAGCATGCACCGCATCATGCCAATCCATTGACCGGTGCCTGCATAGAAACGCTTCTCTGCTCTTCGCTGCCTCCCGCTGCGGCGCGACAGTTTTGGTGGCGTCTTGTCGCTCTGCTGCGATCCTTCCGACTCTACCCGCTCCAGTGAATCATCGACCGGACGGCTCCCCGAGGATCTCTCTTGCTCCGGTGAACCATCAACCGGATGGGCCGCGCGTCCGAAGGATTTCTCTCCGACGCCCGACGCGAACTCCGCCAGGAGTGCGCGCTTAGGCACCCGCGGTGCCTCCTTCGACGGATCATTCCGCGGGATCTCCAGCCCAGTTGCATCGTCGTCGGATTCCTCCGCATCGGCTGCTACACCTGCTGCACCGCCGCGCTCCAACACCACATCATCGACCTCCGCGTCCGCCGGTTCCTCCTCGTAGTCAAGGAGTTGGAACCACTCCCCTTGCTTTGGAGTGTTCCCGACGCTCATGTCGTTGCTGCTGCTGCTAAAGCTCTGCTGCTCGTCGAACTCGACGTGACGGCTGCGGATGATCTCTTGCGTGCACGGTTCCCAGAGCCGGTAAGCTTTTTGTGCACTCTCCTAGTCGAGGAATAAGCACGGCTTTGCCCGCGGTTCCAGCTTGCTGTCGCATCGTTGCACCGCCTACACCATCACGTGCGCCTTGCACCCGAACACCTTAAGGTGCACCACGTTTTGCTTGCGCACGCTCCAAACCTCCTGCGGCGTCTTCCAGCCGCCCTTGCCCCTCAGCACCACTGTTGGGGTGAGGTTGACGGTGTCGAACGCTCTACGTACAGCCTCCATCTAGAACCCTCGCAGCAACCCCGCATCAACAAGCATGGTCCGTACCATGTTGAGCAATGTCTGGTTCGCCAGCTCCGCCACTCCGTTGGACTGTGGCGAGTACGCCGTAGTGGGTTCCCACTTGATGCCCTGCTGCGTCATCCACTCGGTGCAGCCCACTTACTCTCCGCTGTTGTGGCTGCGTAGCGCTGTGATCTTTTGTCCAGTCTGCCTCTCCACCGCTGCGACGTACTCCTTCAGCCGATCCAGGATCTCGCCTTTCAGCTTCATGAAGTACACGTAGAGTGTTCTATTGCAGTCGTCAATGAAGGTGACGAAGTATCTCAGGCCACTGTTTGACGGCGTTTTGAACGGTCCGCACATGTCGCTGTGCACGACCTCCAGCAGGTCCTTCGCACGAGCCTCCTCGTTGAACGGCTTGTGCCGTGCCTTGTCCAAAATGCAAGGCTCGCACCTTTTGTGCATTGCTGCATCTGCTACCGCGTTGGCATTGTCGATGACAAGGCCACACACCACGTCGCGTTATGCCATCTCCTTAACGGTTGCGGGTGCCAAATGCCCCAACCGTCAGTGCCAGAGCTCTAGATCAGCGCTTTCCCCCATGGCCATGTTGACGACGTGCTCTTGCGAATCTACTATGTTGGATACCGCAGGGACTACCTTGGTCTCCACGATGTAGAGACCGCCCTCGCGCTTTGCCTCCAGCACGACCTCGCTGTCGCCGTCGATGCGCACCACTGCGCCTTTCCTGCAAAAGAGCACCTCATACCCCTTGTCCATCAAGCGGCTGACACTCAAGATGTCAGCCAGGCCGGGGACGTGCTGCACATCACAAATTGTGCATATCTCCTTCTTATCGCCCACCACGACTTCCACCTCCACGTCGCCTTGGCCGGCCGCCGGCTCGACTTTGTCATTTGCGACCACCATCAACTTGGAGGACTTCTCATAGGTGACGAACCCCACCTTCTCAACTTGGGTGTGCTCCTTGGCCCCGGAATACAGGCACCGACTGTTGGCCTTCTTGAGGAAGTGGTTCTTGTTGCCATTGAGGAGCGACCTGTCCTTGCTGTTTTTGCCGCCGGTCTTTGCCTCCTCCGGGCACTCACGGGCCCAATGGCCCTCCTTGCCGCAGTTGCGGCACGCACCTTTGTCGGCGCCCTTCTTGCCGTTGCCCTTTCCACCGCTTCCTCGGTCCCCACTTCCGCCACCCCGCATTTTGGTGACAAGGGCCGATGAGGAAGACGAGGACTCGCCGCAGATCCAACGTTGCGCCTCATTGCGGATGTACTCTGTGAATGCGCCATAGGTGAGCTTGTCCTCTGACCATCCTCCGAGGACGGTGATGAGTGGACCCCAACTGTCAAGTAGGGCCATGAAGAGGTCCATCGCCTACAGCTGCGTGTCGATCATCCACCCCATGTCGTTGCATTGCGAGGCGAGTGACTCTATCTGCTGCATGGCAGAGATGACATCATCTCCCTCCTCGATTCTCACAGTGAGGAGTCGCTTCATTGCGAAGATTTTGTTCGCGAGCGACTTGGATTAGTGGATGGCAATGAGCTTTTGCCAAGCTTCGGCTGCCAGCTTGTAGCCTTGGAAGTAGCCCCACTACGACTCAGTTGTCCCGGACACTAGGAGCATGAGCGCCTCCGTGTTCTTCTTTTCGAAGGCCTGCTTCTCCGCGTCCGCAGCAGTTGCCTCTACGAGCACCTCCTTTCCCAACATGACGTCACTCAGCCCCGTATACGAGAGATGTAGCTCAAACTGCCACCTCCATAGCCCAAAGCCCGGGCCGCCCGCATACTTCTGAATGGGCTGCGTCTCCTTCTGTTCCATGTGCGCAGCTCCTACTCCGAAGAGTTCTCAGAACTTCATTGCAATGTCCAAAATGACGATCCCGTGCGCTACGGAAGACGTGCACGTTGGAGACGTTCAGACCTGTGGGCCCATAACCCTTTTTCAGGATGGAATCCGCGTGATGCGGTCCCAACGTTTGTCTGATTGCCTCTAGTGGTTCACGTCTACTGTTTTGGGCGAATCTGAGACTGAGCGTGAGCTTTTCTGGTCGCCTCACTTTATGTGAGTAGGCAATTAGAGACAATCACTTTTGCAAAGGGAATAACACAGTATTGCATTAGCTGTTTAGCATAGACATAATCACAACATTTATAGGGGTAGTCATGAGCTTTCCAACGCACCAAATCGCGTGCAATTCGGCCAAGCGTAGCCCAAGTTACGTTTGCCGAAACGCATGTCTCACTCACCACAGAAGCCTGACGCCGCCACTCGTCGTGGCGCCTTCCTTCACGTGCGAAGCGCCTTTCCCAAAGCGCATATCCCATTGCACATCGTGTGGGGGTCTCTGCACTGTTTCCACGCACCCTCCCCACTTTTAGGTCGCGTTTGGTGATGGGGTGTGACGAGGTTGGAAACATGTCCGCGGACCTGTAGTCAGAATTTTGACCAAGTCCGTGAGTAACAAAACGTACTACTGAGTTTCGGACGTCGAGCCAGGTTTTTGGCCAAGTCCCTGAGTAACAACCTGCACTGCTGGATCAGGTGGATGATCCGCCGGATCAGGTGGATCATCCACGGAACTCCTCAGCAGGCCTATTGGAGGAATTTCTCCAGATGATGTTTTTGTTACTCGGTCCGGTCGATTATCCACCGGTTTTCGAGTCGCAGCCGGCTCCCAGAGCAGCTGCGCACACCTCAACGTTGGAAGGCCATAGCTCCCTCGATACTTGTCCGATTCCGGTGAAACAACTTCCACCGGATTCAGCAACTTGTCAACTTTACGGGACAGTCCTCCATTTGAGGATCTGAGCAATCCTTGAGTCACCAGATCCGCCGGCGTGGAGTCTCCACTTTCTGATGGCTTGTCGGCGCCGCCCGGCGCTGCACTAGGGCATGCGGAGGGGCATTTTTTTAACACACCCCGTGTACGTGCCGGCTGGTTGTACCCCCAAGGCACAGCCTGCAGACATCAGAATCATCGCCACATTCAACAAACATGTGGAGGACCAGTTTGCCATGTGGGCAAATGACCACATGCGTGCCAGGGACACCCTCAAGCTTGGCATGCGTGTTGTGAAGGAAGCATAATGCGGGTGGTTGATGATGGGATGGCAGCACGTGGAAAACCATGGTGACATCATTAGGAATGCATGGGCTAGTGTAGGATTTGGGAAATTCTTCCAGAATCACTTCCATGCAAATGGAATGTATGGACACGTGATGTTTGAAGATGAGGGTATCGAGGAGGAGGATGAGGTGATGTGATTTGTTCCTCTGAATGCTTCAATTATGAGCATTCTACTTTGTCTCCATCTCCCTCTTTGCAATGTCTGCTTCAATGTGGTCCATGATAATTGTAGAAAAAAACCAGAGGAAACCACTTCCATGCTTTCTACGAAGAACGTGACAAAACCTGGGTTGTAAAAAGTGAGTGAACACTTTGTGCACCATGAATTCACCAAATACATATTCTAATTGTTTATGTGTCACTTCAATTAAATTGAACAAAATACTGGCACAATTTCATTTACAAGAAAAACAATCAAAATCAAATACCTTGATTAGTAGGGTAGCTTCCTATGTTTTGTACAATGTTGAAAAAATACAATCACCTAGCCAAAAATAATCACATTCATACTGTTCAAGGAAAGAACATTCCATGATACTGCTAGCATGCATGTCCCATGAATTGTGACAGGGCTTGACAAACTCAACACACGGCCTATAATGAAGCAATTGTTTTTGTCCTAGAACAATTCACAGTGTCGCAACGTTGCATCCACTGTCCAGCATGGCGTGCTTTATGAAAAAGGTCAGTCCTGAGGACCATGTCCGCCGCTACAATGAGATGCCCCTATTTTTCTGGCATACTTGGGGTCTCACCCAGGTTTTGGGGGCACTCGAGGCATTTTCCATTTTCCGGATGTTCCGGGCGGATTCTTCGGAGAGGTCTGGCTCGACCCTGATGGCTCGCGGCAAGGATGCAAGGACGCAAGGATGCAAGTATGCAAGGAGGAGGAGTGAGCAAGCTAGCATGTGCTCCACATGCTAGGGGTGTGTTTCGCTTGCATCCTCGCGTGGCGTTCCGAACAAGCTACACAAGGGTGGCTTTTCCTCTCGGTGCATATCGTGTAAAGGACACTATCCTCCAAGGGGCTATCTTCATGAAGAATCCTCAACGGCGCGCGTGGTCAACGAAACACCGGTGGCGTGCGTGACAAGGTGACCACACCCACCGCCGGGAAGCGTCGTGCTAACGCGGCAGCTTGCCAAGAGACTAGACGGACTGTTCATGTGGAAAATCGACGACCCAGTACTTCTCGCACTAGGCATTAGGCGCGAGTAGAGCACCAGGTTCAGGTGCAAGCAGAGCACTGGAGTTTGGAGGAAGTAGCTTGCTATAGCAAGCTAGGAGAGCAGTAAGCAAGGGCCAGGACCACCCGGCCAAAGAGTATAAATACCTTATACATTGCTTTGTGTAATTAATTTGTAACAACCTGTGTTTTCCAGTTCTGGCTTCCAGACATCTCCAAAGTTTATCTTTCCACTACGATTGTGCTCTCCACACACCAAATCTAAATCTTCAGAGAGCACACACAATCTCACATCTGGTATCAGAGCCAGAACCACGCGTTGGGCGGAAGCGTTGCCGGAGCTCTACCAAATTCAAGGAGCGGAAGGCACGAACTACGCCGGACAACGTCGAGGTTGATTGAGAGGGAGATTTTGGGACCAGACTTCGAATCCAGCGCTCGAGCCAACATCTGGATTTCTTTTCTATACTTCCAGAGTGTTCACATGGCATACTGTGCACGCACGGCGACAATGGGTGACTCCCACACACTTTGAAGACGCCAGATTTTCATCACGGACTGATGCTGAAGGTTTTCTATTGCTGCCAAAACGTTGCCAGAATTTTTCTGGAGATCTCAAATGACCAAAAGTCATCAAGAGCCATAGAGCAGGCCCTGCAGAAGATCATACAGGAGCTTGGAGCCCTCAAGCTAGAGAATAAGTGGCTCAATATGTAAATGTCTGACCTGCGGGACGGGACTAACGCTGGACAGGTTCGGGCGGCCCGGTCAAGGAGTCCGCCAATACCAAAGCCAAAGGCTCCGGAACCATTCAATCCCTCAATCAAGGATGCGAGCATTCAGTCCTGGTTGTCGCGAAGTACAGCTACTTTGGGGCAACGAGTCACCCTCTTGAAAACGATACTGTGTGTGTGATACTTGTGGTGGCACTTCTACATGGAGAGTAGCATTGGAGTGGTAGAGGCAGCTGAATGTGTTGGTCGCTCGGGGCGGAGGTGAGAACGTTGCGAGACAACATGCCGTGTTGTGGCAGCCAGGCACAGGACAAGCTAAAGAGCTTGTACCGACGACATGGGAGCAACTTGAGCAAGCCATCAGAGTTTGGTTTTGATCTCGTGAAGGCCTCCATGGTTGCACGCAACAAGCTGAAGCAATTGAAGCAGATCGGCTCGGTGCAGGACTACACATGCCATTTCTTGGCGTTTTGCTTGGAGATTGACGACATGAGCGAGCTGGAGATGGCAGACAAGTACCATGATGGATTGAAGGCAGAAATTCAGCAAACACCAACACTAAGTGGAATCATTGAGTTCCAAGCGATGGTGGCCACTGTTGCGCGTGCTGACGTGCTACGCTACCATCGAGGGGGTTTCTGTGCGAAGCATGAGAATTTCCAACGTCGAGCACAGCACCAACAAGCTGACCCTATGGAGATCGACGTAATACAAGGAGGTCAGCAGCAGAGCAAGCCACGTGGAGGGAACTGTTGGGTCTGCAAGAAGCTTGGGCACGACAAGAAGGACTGTAAGAAGAAGTAGCAGAGAGACGGAAACCAATTGTGAGTTGCAGACGGCCAACTGCTTGGAAAGCTTTATCCGCATCAACCAAGACCAGCCCCGAAAGTCCTTTGTCAACTGGGTGTTGGAAAAGTGGCCTACTTTGTGTCCAAACACATCGTGACAGTGGACCAGGGCATGGTCCTTGTCGAAAATCGATCAAGGTCCTCGCACTACAATCGCAGATAGCACACGCCACAATCAATATTGCAGAACTGTTGAAGTGGCTGGCGAAGACAACATGACTAATGACAGTCAAGGATCGAGCGAGATAGGTGGATCTCGCTCGCTCCTTAGCTTGCCAGGCTAAACATCTTACATGAACAATTGGAGAGCTGGGCATTACCCTGAAGACCAGCATCTCATATTTTTTCTTTTTTGGGGGGTTTTTAAGATGGTCCAGGCAGAAAATCCCTCCCACCGGGCTCCCTTCTGGAAGCTGCTACTTTGGTGACTTTTTGATCCGCTCAGCTTGGCTCTGATTTGGTGTCGGATAGTTTAGCGTCCGAGGTTCCATCCAGGATGGGTTTGCCTCGGCCACGTCATTACGATCTCCCCGTCCTCTTCACCGCACATCACAAATCATAGGCCATGATTCCAAGGTCAATGGGGGGAGCCCCCTGACAGTGGGGGACTCCGGTGCTCCAGGATCTCATCTCCACCATTGATGACTTGAGAGTTTGAGCGGGAGCTCGTCTCGAGCATCGAGCGGTGGATCGATGGCAAAGAGAAGATTGCCGCGGATTTGGAAAACCTTGTCCGTGTATTGCATCGAGGGCGCTGGGCATCCGCCAACCTCGGTCTGCTGATGACTTGGGAGTCATCGAGCGGCGTCCGGATGACCATGTGACTATGGCATCGAAAGACACAGGTCACCGGACTACCTGACACTTGTATTTCTCTGCTGATAGCTAGTGCAGTTAGATGAATATTTGTAGGTTTGTATTTCCCATTGCTTCGTCTCTGCTTCATCATTTCAATCAAGAGTTGAACCATGCGAAAGCTCTTGAGATGAGCAGTGTGTGTGTGCTCTCAGTTGATTTGATCTGAGCACCTGTGTACGTGTATTTGAGCACAAGTGATTGTGCGTGTATGAAGTGATAAGTGCAACTACGGTTGGTGTACCTCACGAGATCAGGAGCTACATCATTCAAGAAGGAAATTGGAAGGTACTAGAATATTTTGGAGGTTCTAATTTCAACATTTGGTATCAGAGCAGGTGGTTCCTTTCATCGATTATCAAGAAACACAAGTACCGCCGACAACATGACAAGCAACGGCAGGGTGATCTCTTCAAGATGGCTCCGTTTGACAGAGATAGCTACCACACATTTGGTTTCAACATGAAAATGGTCTTTCGCGATGAAGGATTGTGGGGAGTGGTCACTGAACCACCAACTGAGACTCTTGATCCTGCCGCCACTCAAGAACAACGTGAAAAATGTCAATTGACATGCGATCAGGCCTTTTTACTTCTGGCAATGCAACTGACAGAACTTCTGAAGTTTATCATTTGAGATGAAAATTACAGCCTCTGCCCCAGCATAATTTTCATACTTACAGCCATAATTTCCATAATTTTCATTTGAGATGAAAACTACAGCATGCAGAGCCTTGAAGAATCAATATGAGAAAACCAGTGATGTGGAACTTGGTAGCCTCTTGACAGAGTTTCATCCTCAAACTATGGAGGAAGGGACACGTCTAGAGGATCACATCTCACATCTCAAGCATCTAGCCAGTCGCATCAGTGGGCTAGGTGAAGTCATTTCAGGACGTGTTCTAGTGCTAACACTATTCCGAAGTCCTCCTTCCAGATTCAAGGACACCATCAACAGACTCTGAAGTTTTCAAAAACAAGGCAAGACCTTCAACGACAAAATGACACAACTTCAGATACAGTTCAACCAAGCTCTCGTAGCTGCAGCTCGTCAAGCTGGTAATCCTCNAGTTTCATCCTCAAACTATGGAGGAAGGGACACGTCTAGAGGATCACATCTCACATCTCAAGCATCTAGCCAGTCGCATCAGTGGGCTAGGTGAAGTCATTTCAGGACGTGTTCTAGTGCTAACACTATTCCGAAGTCCTCCTTCCAGATTCAAGGACACCATCAACAGACTCTGAAGTTTTCAAAAACAAGGCAAGACCTTCAACGACAAAATGACACAACTTCAGATACAGTTCAACCAAGCTCTCGTAGCTGCAGCTCGTCAAGCTGGTAATCCTCAAGGTGCCAATGCTGCCGATGGCCAAGCCGCTGCTGCACCACCTTTGGCACAATCACATGCCCTTACACTTGAAAAAGCAATTGACGATCTCAGTCTCACTGAAGATCAGTATATCAAAGACAATGGAGGTAAGACGGGTCTTGTTGCCAAATATCAAGTACAACGAACTAAGAAGTTTGGTTACTTTGGCAACAGGCAATGAGGACAAGGTGGTCTTGCAGACTCTCCTCATTGATCTCCTCCAAGGCTTTCCTCACCACGACCCTACGTTCACCCTAATGAAAGAAAGTGCTGGACCTGCCAAAACGTTGGACACATTGCAGCGGACTGTCCCAGAAAACCCGAGCGTCGGGGTTTCACACCTATCGTGAAAACAACATGCTTTTCTAACCACTGGAAATGATGCTGGATCTACAGACATTGTGTCCAGCATTGTGTCAGGGATTTACGCTCTTCTGCCACGGACAGAACCTCAACACAACCCTTCATCCAGCACGACTTCAAATCTTCTATCAGAAGGCCCATCTGGACCAAAGAAGTAGATTCCTCCTCAGAAGAAGGCCCCTCAGAAACCGAAGAACCAATTTTTTAGGAGCTGGCCATGTGTACCATCGAAAGTGCATTCCTCATGGCAGCAGGCATCCTGGCATGGATCATCGATTCAGGCTGCACCAAGCACATGACGTGCAAGAAGGACGGGCTCATTACATATACCAAGTTTGCCATTCCAAGAGAAGTACGGGTCAGTGAAGCCCGCGTCATCCCAACCTATGGCCAAGGGACTGTTTGGGTTGGCATCTCTCTTGCTGGAGAGAAAGCAGTTTGCACTTTTTCTGGAGTCCTCTACGTCCCCAACTTAGCTGCCAATCTTCTCTTTTTCACTCAACTGAATGACAAAGGATTCAAGGTGGTTTTTTATACCAACAAGAACTACAAGATCTACAACAACTCCCAGCTAGCAGGCAAGGCCCATCGACAAGAAAACCTCACAATCCTTGACACTGCTGACGCTCCCGCTGACAGTGCAGCACCATAAGTGGTGTTTGCTGCAGCAGCAACTACTCACCCTTTTTTTGCAGGTCCATCACATGGCTCCGGGTGTCTGTGTGAAGCAGAGAAGTGGCACCACCAGCTGGCTCATGTCAGTTACAACACTCTCAACACCATGGCCAACAAGCACCTGGTTCACGATCTCCCATCTACACTTCAACATTCTCCCAATAATCTCTGTCTAAGCTACATCACTAGCAAACGAGATCCAGCTACACCCTTCTCATACTCAGCACCCATCACCAAACAGCCACTGGAAGTAATCCATCTTGACATCTGCTACATCAAGGAGCCATCCCTTTCAGGGAAACACTGTTTTCTGGTCATTGTGGATGACTACACACACATGACATGGGTCAAGATCCTTCGCTACAAGACTGAAGTTCCAGAAATTCTCAAAGTCTGGATAACTCAAGTGGAGAATGAAAAAGGTTTGCCCGTCAAGACTATCAAGAAAGATAGTGGCGGTAAGTCAGTGAGCTTCAATCTCAACACTTTTTATGCCAGTAAAGGGATCCAAAATCTCACAACCGAGTCAACTACAACACAACAAAACGGACTTGCTGAGCACATGAATCACATCCTCTTGGACCGGACATGCATCATGCTTTGCACCGCAGGTTTGTCGACGGCCTTCTGGGCTGAAGCCCTCACTACGGCAGCATACATCTCAAACCGTCTACCCACTTCCAAGCTCCCTGAGGGTACATTTACTCCTTACGAAGCCAGGACTGGAAATCGCCCTCATCTGGGCCACATTCACATCTTCAGATGCACAGCTCATGCCTGGATCCACCCAGCTGAACAAACCAAACCGGACGCCCGATCCAAGCTGTTTATTCTTCTTGGATATGAGGACAGTCGTGACATCTATTGACTTTGGGATTCCACCATCAGGACAGTTGTTTGATGCCGCTATCCTATCTTTGATGAAGGTTTCTCCAGCCGTGCAGTGAGTGTGAATACACCAACCGTTACCCATCACATTCACATTGAGTCAACTCCAGCACCATTGCAAAAGTTCTCCGTCAAGCCATCCATTGACGAACATGCCACTAATCTACCTCCCATCACCCCAGAAGAACATGTTCCTGCTTTCAACCTTCCTGCACCAATGCCTCCATCAGCGCCATCTGTTCCACCGGCCTCAACACCTCTCTTTGCTCCATCCAATCCATCGATCCCAGCTGCATCCTCCTTTGTAACCAGTCCTACAAGCTACAAATTTTCATGAATCGCCCCGATGCTGCTCAGTGGCAAGACGAAGCACAAGATGAATTCTATTTGCTTAAAAAGCAACACGCCTGGGATCTTGTCCCTCGCCCAAGGGGCATATCTGTGGTCATCTGTAAGTGGATCTTCACCACCGAGCTTGAAAGCTTAGGAGCCCTTGAACGCCGCAAGGCCCGCCTTGTAACTTGTGACTACAGCCAGACTCCCAGCATCAACCACACTGCCACAACCACCCCTGTGGCTAAGTACTCCTCTATTCATGTCATTTTCGCTCTCGCTGGCACCTCCACCACATGGATGTGAATCACGCGTGCCTCAATGACGTCGTCAAAGGGACTATATACATGGCCCAACCTGAAGGGCTCTCCGTTTCGGCCAAAGAAGACATGGTTTACAAGCTTCACCACTCACTCCCCAGCTCCCCACAAGCTCCAACCCAGGAGACCCTGACCATCCACACGTTTTTTCTCCTTCAAGGTCTGCACCGTCTCCACTCTGATCACTCTGTCTAATTCAAGTCCAGCAGCGCTCCTCTGGGTGCACTTCTCCACGACAACGACCTCAATTTTTTTTGCCCCAATCTTGCTGTCATAAACTCTTTCAATCATCAACTCTCCACTCGCTTTGAGATGTCTGACATGGGCTCTCTGAAGCACTATCTTGGCATTCAAATTCATGTTGGACCTACTCACGGTCATGTCGTTCTCACTAAAAACAAATACGCTCAACATGTTGCTGACCAGTTTGGACTTGGTACCTCTGCTGCCATCTCCACTCCACTCTCCACGGACCATCACCTCACAGAGGTCCAACCCTCCCCAGTAACTATGTTGGCACCTGACTCTCACCTTTTCTCCAGCATGATTGATTCTCTCATGCACGCATCCGTCGCCACTCATCCTGACCTGGCTCACGCAGTTGGCATCCTCAACCATGGGTGTCAACAACCAACCACAGCCCTTGTAGTGGTCGCTAAACGAAGCATTCAGTTTCTTTGTACCTCGGGCCCTCTTGGTATCCATTACTTCTCCTCTGGAAGCAAGATCCTAGAGGGATTGTTTGACACTGATCTCACTGCCCATGCTCCCAGCTCCTCCACCTCTGGCTATGTCTTTCTCCTCAATAGTGGCCCTGTCAGTTGGCACTCTAAGCCTCAGTACATTGCCGCATTCTCCCCCATAGAAGCTGACTACATCACAAAGAGCGAGAGTGTTTGTGAGGCAATCTGGCTTTGCATGCTCCTCAGCAAGTTTGGCTTTGATGGCCTCGAGGCCACGCCTATTTGGTGCAACAAGGGGGGTGTTATGGCTGTTTTGGCAGACCCTGCCCCTCACGACAACACCACACACGTCCGCCGTCAGTTTGACTATTTGCGCGACGATGTTGCTGATGGGGAAGTTGCCATGCTCCATGTTTCACCCTCTAAACATCTTGCATTCCTTCTCACCACGGCTCTCTCACCCGCCTGGCATGCAGATCTCTGCGGCCGCCTCGGCCTTCTGACTCCTTAACCACTTTTACCCGTCACTTGCTGCTGTTCCTCATACTCCCATTTCTCATTGCGACTCTCAGCACGCATCTTCCCTCTAGTAGAGTTCCATCTGTTCCCTTTCCTTTGGGATGCAGGATGGCTTTCCCTGGCCCTCCCTCGCTCACTCCCAATCCCCCCATATGAGGCGTTGGATTGGAAGTGGATGCTGGTGCTGGGTCTGGGTTCCCTCTCTGCTCTTCCCACTTTTCCTCTTTCCCTTGCGTCCCTCGCATAGCCTCTCGGGTTCCCTGGGGGTTGTGCTCGGGACCACTGCGCCCTGTCTTGCCTGTCTCTGTTTGCCCTTGCCTTCCTTTATCTTCTGCTGCCTGTCCCTTCGCATTGCATTTTCAAACTTCAGCTCCCTCCTACGCTCCTCGGTCCTCCCTACCCAATGATTCTCATCCGTCCTCCTTGACTCATTGACGCCTTTTCCTTCTGTCCGCGTGCTCTCCGACTTGGCCCTTACATGGGGGGGATGACCCATCTGTTTCGTTTTCGCGTTTCTGCCTTCCCCGTATCTGCGAGTTTCTCTCCTTCATCGGCGTGCTGCGGGTCAGGCGGTACTAGGCAGCAGGCACTGTCTTTCCTTCCAGACCTCCTCGTCCTCTGTTTAGTGCTGCCCCATCCAGAAAAACCCCTTCCTTTCTTTCTCTCCCGGATGACTTCAACTTTTTTCTGGTCTTCGTGGTCTCCGTTCTCCGTCTATCCCGCATTTCCTGGACAGACCCATTCCTCCCAAATTCACATTCTAGTATGCTTCATGATCTGCCGGTTCTCTTTCCTCTATTGTGGGGGTTCGGGGTGGTAATAAGTTGCTTCGGTGTTGGGTCCCCACTCGTCGGACCTGCTCCTAGCCTTCTCACCTCCTGCCCTAATCCTCCCAACACTTTTTCTTCTGGACTCCGCCTCCCCTCCGGTGCCTCTCAGCTCGCAATCGCTTGGGGGGAGAACTGTATTGCTTTGTGCGAATTCCGTGCCTCCTACTGCTCCTTTCTACACTGCCCTCTCTTCTTGACAAGGCTCTGGCACAAGTATTGCACAAACTCGTCCTGAGTTTGCGGCACAATTGGGGAATGTTAGAAAAGTGGCGTACTTTGTGTCCAAACTCATCATGAAAATGGAACAGGGCATTGTTCTTGTCAAAACTCAAACAGGGTCATCGCACTACATTTGCAGATAGTACGCGACACAATCAATATTGTAGAACTGTTGACGTGGCTGGCAAAGGCAACATGACTACTGATTGTCAAGGATCGAGTGAGATTAGTGGATCTTGCTCGGTCCTAGCTCGCTGGGCTAAAGACTTTACATGAATGATTGGAGAGCTGTGGATTACCCTAAAGAACAGGATCTCATCTCCTCCATTGATAACTTGTGAGTTTGAGCAGGAGCTCGTCTTGAGCATCGAGCGGTGGATCGACGGCGAAGAGAAGATTGCCGCGGATTCGGACAACTTTGTCCGTGTATCGCATCGAGGGCACTGGGCATCCGCCAACCTCGGTCTGCCAATGACTAGGAGTCATCGAGCGGCGTCCGGATGACCATGTGACTATGGCATCAAAAGACACAGATCAGCGGACTACCTGTCACTTGTTTTTTCATGCTGATAGCTAGTGCAGCTAGATAAATAGCTGTAGGTTTGTAATTCCCTTTTCTTTGTCTGTACTTCATTCTTTCAAGCAAGAGTTGAACCATGAAAAAGCTCTTGAGACGACCAGTGTGTCCGTGCTCTCATTTTATTTGATCAGAGCATGTGTGTAAGTGTATTTTGAGCACAAGCCATTGTGCGTGTATGAAGTGATAAGTGCAACTGCGGTTGCTGTACTACACAAGATCAGGAGCTACATTTTTCAAGAAGGAAACTGAAAGGTACTGAAAGATTCTGGAGATTCCTATTTCAACACTAGGGAGCTGTTGAGTGTATTGTTGTAGAGCGAAGGAAGCGGGAGCGTTCCGGGAATCCTCCTGAAAGTCAAAATTTTATCGGCTGGTTCTACAAGTGGCGAGGCATGCCAGACTTGCAGGCAGATTAAATCATTGCTCGGTTGCGGCGCGTCACACTCATTCTTCAGCAAAGAGCTCGCAGAAAGGCTGAGGCTTGGACAGCTACCCTAAAAGTTAACTAAGGCCAAGTTGGTGTAGGGGGAGTTGGAGTGCGGGTTGCCTCTAAAGCCTTTGAGGGTCTGCTTTGGCAAGGTGTCGTGCGAGGTGAACTTTTGCATGTGCCTGATGGATGCCTATGACGCCATTTTGGGGCGTGAATGGCCACACTGGTGGAATCTTGCTGTGGATTGGATGGGCAGCCAGGTTCAAGTGAAGAAATGCAGAGACATGATTGTTTTGCCGTTGTGGGCTGAGGAGAAGTACTCCACGGCAGGCAAGGTGCTGCAATTGAGGTACGTGGAGATGAAGCACTATCAGCGTAGGGAGGACCAAGTGTACCTTGTGTGGGTGTGGCAGAAGGAAGCAGCTGAAGAGGTGAAAGTGTTGGCCAAAAGTGCAAAGCAAAAAGACGGAGAGCAACACAAAGAACCAGCAGTAAAGTTGTCGGAAGGTATTAAGGGAATGTTGGAAAGCTATGGTGACGTGTTTCCTTCTGAGTTTCCAAAGGGGTTACTATGGAAGGGGGACATTGACCACGAAATTGAGCTGGTTCTAGGAGTAAATCCAATGGTGCGTGCTTCTTGTTGCATGAGCGATAATGAGCAGGGTGAGCTGAAGAAGTAGTTGGAGGAGCTAACAGAGCAGGGGTTCATAAGATTGTCAGTATCACCCTATGCTGCACTGGTCCTCTTTGTGAAGAAGAAGATAGGGGAGCTGTGGATGTGCGTGAACTATCATGCACTGAACAACGTAATGATCAAGAACCGGTGCCCGTTGCCAAGGGTCAAGGAGTTGTTTGACGCGCTGAGGAGGCGTAGTGTTTCAATAAGGTTGATTTGCGCTAGGGGTACCTTCAGATCCGGATTACGGAGCAGGATGTGGAGAAGACGGCATTTCGGACATGGTACGACCATTTTGAGTACCTCATCAAATCGTTTGGGTTGACCAACTCTTGCAACATTCATGAGCCTCATGAACATGATCTTCTACCCTCAATTGGACCAGTCCATGGTGGTGTTCCTCGATGACATCCTCATCTAATCCCGAACTCTAGAATAGCATCTGCAAACATCTTCGGCAGGTATTTGATGTTCTTTGGAGAGAGAAGTAGTTTACAAACCTCTCAAAGTACGAGTTTGAGAAAAGGGAGGTGGAGTTCCTTGGGCACATTGTGAGCGACAAGGGTCTCGACATGGATCCAAAGAAGGTGGAAGCACTGAAGCATTGGTTAATTCCAAAGTGCGTGCGTGGCATATAGGTCTTCTTAGGATTTTCAAGTACTATCAAAAGTTCATCCGGGGATACACATCAAAGGGTGCCCTACAAACTCAGCTGCTGAGAAAGGATCACCATTGGGAATGGGGCAAGAAGTAGTGGAAGAGATTTGAGGAACTCAAGTTTGCAATGTGTGATGCTTTAGGCCTAGTGCATCCGGATTCATCCAAGGAGTATGTCATGGCTAAGGACGCAAGCGCATATGCCATCGGGGCGGTGCTGATGCAGGATCATGGAAAGGGGCCACAACTGATTATGTATGCGTCTTGCAAGCTATGAGGTGCAGATTTGAACTGCGGAATCCATGAGAAAGAGATGTTGGTTGTGATCCATGCTTTCAAGCAATAGAGGTGCTACCTCAAGTCGTGGCGCTACGTGGTCTTTATCGATCATTACACCCTGAAGTACTTGAAGACGCAGTCAAACCTCAATTGTCGGCAGACTCGTTGGGTGGATTTCTTGGAAGGAAGTTTTGTCTACAAGATCTAGTACAAGCATGGGATGGTGAATCTGGTAGATCCTCTGTCAAGGAGGCCAGACAATTTCATCTCTGTGATGATGGGATCTCCTTTGTGTAGCCTGTTCAAGCACGGCTATGGCGTGGGTGGTGAATTCACGAGTGGTGCGTTGAAAGAAGCTATGTGGGATGGAGTGCATTGGCAAAGGGGACAAGAGTAGTGGATTGTTGTGTTGGACTATGCCCCATTGAAGCAGATACTACTAGAGGAGGCAAATGATACCCACTACTCGGGTTACTTTGGCTTTGACAAGATGCTCAAAGCCTTGGCACGTCAATGTAGGTGGTCTTCAATGGCGGCTGACTGCAAGGGGTTCGTGAGCAGTTGCGATGTGTGCCAACACATAAAGGCCCGGAGAATCAAGCCACCTGGGAAGCTGCAACCATGATTTGTACCTTNTAGCCTGTTCAAGCACGGCTATGGCGTGGGTGGTGAATTCACGAGTGGTGCGTTGAAAGAAGCTATGTGGGATGGAGTGCATTGGCAAAGGGGACAAGAGTAGTGGATTGTTGTGTTGGACTATGCCCCATTGAAGCAGATACTACTAGAGGAGGCACATGATACCCACTACTCGGGTTACTTTGGCTTTGACAAGATGCTCAAAGCCTTGGCACGTCAATGTAGGTGGTCTTCAATGGCGGCTGACTGCAAGAGGTTTGTGAGCAGTTGCGATGTGTGCTAACACATAAAGGCCCGGAGAATCAAGCCACCTGGGAAGCTGCAACCATGATTTGTACCTTAGCGGCCATGGAAAAACATCTCGCTTGGCTTCGTCGGCGGTTTGCTTGTAGCGCAACATGGTAGCAACAAGGTGTTGGTGGTGGTGGATCGGTTCTCCAACATGGCACATTTCATGGCATGTCCCGCGAGCATTATGGCTGCTCGGATAGCTCAACTCCCCCTCAATCATGTCAGCAAGCTGCATGGAGTGTTGTAGTCGATGGTCTCAAATTGCGATCCACGCTTCACTTTGCGATTCTGGAGAGATCTTATGGAGAAGCTCTTAAAAGATCTTAAGAGGCGCGCGGGTGCAGCTGACCACAACATACCATCCACAGAGCGGTAGGCACACGGAACATACAAACAAAATCTTGGAGCAGCTGTTACGGAACATGATACTAACGAATGGAGAAGGTTGGGAGGCAAAGCTCAAAGTGGTTGTGTTTGCCTACAACTCATCGGTGTCAACATCAACCGGCCACTTAGCCCAGCCTCCCTTGCTACGGCAACATCTCTTCTGGCTGTGCAACACCTTGTTAATGGGTTTGCCACCACATGGGACGGTGCGGCAATGACTGTTGAAGGTGTAGAAGCAGCAGAAGCAGCAAGAAGGTAAGCATCACTCTCTAGAGGAGTTCTAAATGGGTGATAAGGTGATGTTGAATTCTTCAAACCTGCAACTGATGGGAGTTGGGAGTCCCAAAGTGAAGCCGCGACGGGTGGGTCTGTTTTGCATTCTAGAGAAGTGATCGGCAGTATCTTACAAATTGGAGCTGCCAGCTCACTACACCATCCAACCGGTGTTCCACATCTCCTTCCTTTGTGCGTATCGCGCCCCCAAAACCTCCTTTCGGGGGCGCGAGGCCGCTCCACCTCCTACTATCCAGGTTGAAGGAAGTGACGAGTTTAAGGTGGAGAAGATTCTCGTGGTCCGCCGGAGGGGTAATGAGAGTGAGTTTCTGGTATAGTGAAAGGGGTACCCGGCGAAGCACAACTCTTGAGAGACAGAGGCCAGCTTCCATGTTGGAGGTACCGACACACTTTTCATGAGCATCTCAGGCGCGCCGGGACGTCGTGTCTCCGACGGGGGGGGGGGGGGGGGGTGAATGTAATGAGATGCCCCTACTTTTATGACATACTTGCGGTTTCACCTAGGTTTTGGGGGCACTAAGGGCATTTTCTGTTTTCTGGATGTTTCAGGCAGAATTTTGTCGGAGTGGTCTGGCTCGATCCCGATGACTCGTGGCGAGGATGCGAATATGCGAGGATGCGAGGAGGAGGAGGAGGAGAGAGCAAACGAGCCCGTGTTCCACACGCCAGTGCCCTTTTTCTTATCACACCCTTGTGTGGCATTCTGAACACGCCACGCAAGGGTGGCTTCTCCTCTCGGTGCATAGCATGTAAAGCACGCTATCCGCCAAGGGGTTATCTCAACGACGAACCCCCGAGGGCGAGCGCGGTCAACGGAACACCGGTGGCGTGTGTAACAAGGTGACCGCACCCACCACTCGGAAGTGTCAAGCCAACGCGGCGGCTTGCTGAGAGACAAGATGGACCATCGATCTGGAACATCGACAGCCCAGTACTTCTCGCACCAATCATTAGGTGTAAGTAGAGAACCAGGTTCAGGTGCAAGCGGAGCACTAGATTCAGGAGAAAGTAGTTTGCTATAGCAAGCTGGGAGAGCAATAGGCAAGATTCAGGACCAGCCGGTTGAAGAGTATAAATAACTTGTACATTGCTCAGTGTAATTAACCTGTAACAACTTGTGTCTTCCAGTTCTAGCTTCCAGACATGTCCAAAGTCTATCTTTCCGCTGCAAATATGCTCTCCACACACAAAGGCTAAATATTAAAAGAGCATACACGCTCTCACAGCCGCCTTGAGACAAAACTCGGTCAAACCATCCCCCTGAGGTCAAATCTTGTCCATTGCTAACTTGGTCAGTCCCGCAGGCCTGTCACCATCACCTTCGACGATTCTGAACCCTCACGCTCTCATGTACAAGACGAGCGGGAGCCGTGTGTGTTAGGAAGCTGTTCCAAGCCCTCTCCCTTGTCCTTACCACCTGCAACGCCATCAGACGAGGCAACTCTCAAAGCCCATGGAACTGCACATTCAACATCATGGACTGCAGCCGGTTCCAGCAAGGCTACGTGATGCATTGTGAGGGAGCAGGACGTGGTGCGTAGGGGCAACACGTACCTGTATCGCGACAGCGGGGAAACATTTCATGCCGCGGTTGCCACCTCCACTGCCGACGCCAAGAGAACGGGAAAAGCCGGGAAAGAGCTTCACAACAAAATTCATGTCCCCCTCGGTGAGCCAATGCATGCCACATGCCCCATCTGTATCGATGAGCCCATAGAATAGCTGAGGCCATGTTGCGACAATGATAGTGATGGAAAGCGAGAGTGATAGCGACATCTCAAAGGACCAAGACAGCGACGACTCCAGAGACACTGAGTGCGAGGAGCTCGTCCTCTCATCCGTTACATGACGTCTACGGAGAAGGCAAGCGGCAGCACTCGTTACAAGCGCCGTGCCTATTGTGATTATTTCATATCGATTCGCTTTCCTGCCATTTTCCAAGATGTCAAGGCTCACAAGTCCACGTACATTGCAATCAAGAACTTGGAGCATAGCTTCCGCACTCCAGACGGCATGTGCATTGTTTTACCATCTATCACCATCAAACGTAGCTGGCTGGTTCGATAAGGAAAACGTCTTAAAAAAGCAGTACCTGCTGGCAGTGGCAGTAGCCATGTGTTGTGAACCGTGTGCACCTATCAACAAGAAGAAGCGGCTGCATGGCAGCCAGGACAAGAGGGTGTTCCTCGCAGATCGGCCGGAGCTGGTGCATGCCATTAAACATAATCTCATCAAAGCACGTGATGAAGGGACCCCCATGAAGAGCAAGTCTATGCGTCGCGAGATCCGCGTGGCCATTGCACAACATGTGCCAGAGGATCTCGCAGCCATGGACAACTGTGCCTTGAGCCGCTCGTGGGTCCATCACTTCGCCAAGGAGCACATAGCGTGGTCGTGGCTTGCAGGCACTACCACAGCATAGAATTCACCCAGAAACTGGCATGAAAAGGTGAACTATTCTTTTATGCGAGCCGCTACACTCATCTCCCACCACGAAACCAAACCAGCATTTGTCACGAACGTAGACCTTACAGCCATACAGCTTGTGCCCGTTGCAGACCACACGTACGTACCCAAAGGCGTGTATGACGTTTGCATCGTTGGATTTGATAAGCGTGCTCTCACATTGTAGGTGATATCATCTTATGCCGATAAATGTTTGCCTATGGAGGTCATCTAGGGGGCAAATTTGCACGCTGCATGCCGAAGGGAATGCATGCATGTGAGCTTTTGGATTGTGGGCTGCATTTGACACACACTGAACCACTGGGCTAACACCAAGACCACTATGCAATGGATTTGATCCATAGTCCAGCCGTACTATGAGTAAAAGTGCAATGCGTAAGGTCTCACACCAGGTGATGTGCACATGCTTCTTGTTCTGAATGCTTGGCACTCCTATTGTAGTGCTAGTTTCCGCCTCTCGCTAGGCAACAACTCCCACAAATGCACCCCGTGTACATGCCGGCTGGCTGTACCCCAGAGGCATAGCTGGCCAACATCGGCATCATCTTCCCATTCAACAAGCACGTAGATGACTAGTTGTTGGTTTTTTGCGCTCATTTGTGCTCTGTTGTGTCCTCCCGGCTTGTGTACATCGGCGTGCAGATGACTGACGGCGAGACTCGACGCTGATGGAGTGTCGTCCGGTGGAGCCGACGCACGCTGAGGCCGTCTTGCAGTACGCTGGAGTCCCCTCTCTCCGGCGTCGTGCTCAGCTCCATCGGCAGGCCTCCTCGGCGGTCGCGCTGTCGGCAGTCACTGCCACCGCAATCGCTGTCTGCATGCGTCTAGCGCGCACTGTTGTGCCTTCGTCGTCATGCGCTGCCTAGGGTCCCAGTTGCATGTTGTTTGGCCCTATTTGGTAGCATAAACCGTCCTGGGCACTGCCTGGGTTCAGGCTGCCATAACTCCTTGCTACTATTTCTCTATCAGATGCTGACCGCACGGCTGCGTTCGCAGCGTCAATATTATGGTATGGTCCAGCTTTCAGGAAAAACGGACGACGCCCGGGTTTTGGGCTGTCGGCCGTCTGGCAGGCCTCACCGAGAAAACCTGCCAGCCTGAAATTAGCTTTTCTCTGATTGGCTGATGAACTGAGTAACAAGCTCTACAGAGCTGGGGGGGGCCTAGAACTTGGAGGGGTCTCCCATTATTGTTCATTCTTGTTTCCTAATCAGTTACTATCAGTTTTCAGCTGCTTTCTGGCGCTAACTCTGGCGCGCGCGTTTCTGAGTAACAAATCCAGAGCTTCGAGACTTAGACTCTAGAGCAACAGACTGAGGGGGCAGCTGACTTAAGCAACTAGCGTGGAAGCCCACACGCTGCATCAACAATGCTGCTGCCCCAACCTGCTGCATAGTTTTCTCTCTTGGTATCAGAGCCAGAGCGTAGCAGCAGCAGCAAAAGACTGGCGAACAGGTGCCAGACAACGCCGACGGACCTCCATACGCGCCAGTGCAGGGGAAATGCTACCGGATTTTTTCCGACAGCATTGACCCTCCTGGTGGCGGCGTCAGGTATTTTCCCACGGCCACTGGGCCAGGGGAAATGCTGCCGAAATCTTTCGGTAGCACTGACCCCCACGCGTGACGCGAGGAGGTGAGCGGCGGGCGGCGTCTGACGTCTGTGGGCGACGACACACGCGGCAACGTCACCCAGGTGCAGTGACAGGCACCACCAGCAGCAGCAGGTAGAAGCAGCAGCTCGCAGCAGCAGCAGCTCGCAGCAGCAGCAACAGCAGCCCGCAGCAGCAGCAGCTCACAGCAGCAGCAGCAGCAACGTGCAGCAGCAGCAGCAGCCCGCAGTAGCAGCCCGCTGCAGCAGCCTGCAGCAGCAGCAGGCAGCAGCCGTAGCATGCAGCAGCTGTAGTAGCTTGCAGCAGCAGCAACGGGCTGCAGCAGCTGCTGTAGCGAGCTGCAGCAGATGCCAGCTGTTGCTGCAGCAGCAGCGCGCAGCAGCTGGCAGCTGCCAGCCGCGGCTACTACTGCCCGCTGCTCGCAGCGAGCAAGCAGCAAGCAGCAGCCCGCTGCTGCCAGCGAGCAGCAGCTCGCTGCTGCTAGGCGAGCAGCAGCCCGCTGCTCGCAGCAGACAGCGGGCTGCTGCCCGCTGTGACAAGGAAAAAAGAAAAAAGAAAAAAAGGCAACAAAAAAAATCCCCCAACCCCGCAGCTCGCTACAGCAGCCTGCAGCTCGTTGCAGTAGCCTGCAGCTGCAGCGAGCAGCTACTATAGCACGCAGCAGCTGCAGGAGCGCTCAGCAGCAGCAGTGAGCTGCAGCAGCTCGCTGCTGTAGCAGCAGCAGCCAGAGCAGCTGCTGTAGCTCGCAGCACCAGCAGCTGCAGCTGCAATTGCACCAGCACCAGCAATAGCAGCAGCAGTTGTAGCATTCGCAGCAGCAGCAGCAGCAGCAGCAAACAGCTGCAGTAGCAGCAGCAGCAGCAGCAACAGCAGCAGTAGCAGCAGCAGCAACAGCAGCAGCAGCAGCAACACCAGTAGCAGCAGCAACATCAGCAGCAGCATCAGCACCAACAGCAGCAGTGGCGGCCCCAACATTCGCCGCTGCTTACGTCAGCACCCTTCTGCTGACGTCACTACTGACGTCACTACTAACGTCATCAACAAAAAAAAAGGGAGCGAAAAAGGTGGAGAGAAAGGAAAGGGGGAAGCCAACCTAAGGGGTGGATAGACCTCCTACCACCCCTTTTTTGCTGACATCAGACAAAGCAACAAAAAAAAACAGAAAAACAAGGGGCACCACACCATGGCCGGTACCCCTAGTGAGGAGGGGTCCTCCTCTGTTGGGGGGACCCCTACCCCTCCTTTCTTGCAGCGCCTGCAGCAGCAGCAGCAGCAGCAGCAGCAGCAACAACAGCAGCAGCAGCAGCAGCAATAGCAACAGCAACAGCAGCAGCAGCAGCAGCAGCAGCAACAGTAGTAGCAGCAGCAGCAGTAGCAGCAGCAGCAGTAGCAGCAGCAGTAGTAGCAGCAGCAGCAGCAACAGCAGTAGCAGCAGCAGCAGCAACAGCAGCAGCAGCAGTAGCAGCAGCAGCAGCAGCCGCCGCCACCACAGCAGCAGCAACAGCAGCAGCAGCTGCAGCAAATGCAGCCCACTGGTGTCGTCGGCGGTAATCCTGACCCCCTCGCTGCTCTTCAGCAACAGCTCGCCGCCTTGACGCAGCAGCTTGCAGTGCTACAGCCAGTAGCCGCCCAGACTGCCACCAGTGTGCCACCGTCATTCGTCCCTCCAGGGCACGCCAGCCCAGTGGTGTCTGCTGCCACGTACTATCCGGCACAGCAGCAGACTCAGCGCCAGCGGCAGACAGTCACTTCCGTCCTTGGCCCCACTCTGGGTGTTGGCCGCAGGCAGAAGGACTTTGAGACGCCGCCGCCTTCGCTTCAGGCCGGCGAGCAGTTCCGAAGCTGGGAGCTTAGCTTCCGGATCTGGGCGCAGGGTGAGGGCCTGTGGGCATACTACACCCTCCCTTACGACTCCACCTAGGCCGACCAGTTGTATGACGCTGGTCGTGCCATCCGCTCCCTTGTCCCAGTCGCCCCCCCTGCTTCCCGCCTGGCCCTAGAGCCTTTCCTCGGCGATTTTACCGCCGGCGCCATACCAGACCCTGCAGCCGCATGGAACGTCCTCACCAGACCCCATCGTCTGTCCAGCGACGCTGAGATCAGTTGTCTGCTCCGGGAGTTCAACTCCCTGCACATGGGGGAGATTGAGACGGTCACTACCTACTGGCAGCGGGCGGAGGACATCCTACGTCGTCTCGGCACATCTGCTCCACCCCCTCTGTCCGCGCTCCTCACCATCAAGCGCGGCGCTACTAGCGCATACGCGGACGTCTTCGTGCACTACCCCCAGGACGTCCTGTCCACCATGGCAGCCCAGGGTACCCTCATGCCTTGGGCATACGAGCTCTTCCTCCGCATTGAGGAAGCTCGCCAAGAGTCCCACCTCCATCGCACAGAGGCCCTCGCCTCCGTAGCCATCGCCTCTCCCGCCGCGGCCACCTTCGCCAGCTCCTCCGCCAGCTCCTCCGCTAGCTCCTCCGCCAGCTCTTCGTCGACGGGGAAGAAGAAGCGTCGGAGCAAGAAGGGCAAGGGTCAGTAGCAGCAGCCGCAGCCGTCGACCGGGTCCGGCAGTGGTGGCTCGGTCTGCCACAACTGTGGCCAGCTTGGGCACGGGTGGTACACGTGCCCTCTACCGACCGACGAGGCGCGCGTCATCGCCACCATGCGTCGCCAGCGGGAGCGCCGTCTCGCCTTTGCCGCCGTCGCTGTCGCCGGCTCTGACGCCTCATCCTCGCCCAGCAGCTCCACCACTCCGGTCGCCTTGCCAATCCCGCAGACACCGGCGCCGCCGCCGCACCATCTGCAGCCGTCGGCGCCTCCGCTCCCTACGCCGGCTCAGTTCCCCTACTACCCGGGCTCCGGCGCTGTCACTCCGCACTCCGTCTACAATCCCGGGCCCACCTCCCGTGAGCATCAGCTGGAGCAGTTCATCGCGCTCCAGCTCAGCCTGCCTCGCCCTCCTCCCCGGGGAAGTGCGAGTTGCGTCACTTCCTGCCCTCCTGTCCAGCCCTGCATGACTGAGACTGAGTTGCGGTCGTGTCCCATTTCCTCTCCTGCCTGGTCGTCGCCAGTGGCCTCCTCCACCCCTCTCCTTGACGATATTGCTTGGCTTGAAGATTGGCAATCCCGTTTCGCGCCTCCGTCCACTGCGTCCGCATCCCTCGCCTGCTGCCATGTGACCGTTAGCGATCTGGCGACCCCGGTCCAGGACATTGCTGAGACCTGGATCATCGACTCCGGGGCCACGCATCACATGACGGCCTCTCGTGAGGCCTTCAGTATGCTCGGTCCTGTAGGCGATGTCTCCGGTGTCCGGACGGGCTCCGGACAGGTGTTGCCTGTCCGTGGCGTTGGCGTCGTTCGTTTCTGTGGTCCTGCCGGTGATGTATTTCTGACCGATGTCCTCTTCGTCCCTGGTCTTGAGCTCAGCCTCCTGTCCGTGACTGCCCTTGACCGCATGAGCATGGATGTTGTGCACTCGCGTGGTGTCGGCACTGTGTCGTTGCGTCCGTCTGGTCTTGTCGTCCTGCACGCCACCGCCCGTGGCAACCTGTGGCATGTTCCTCGCCTCNAAGATGCACCGGTCCACATACCCCTTGTCCTACTTCGTGCATCCGCCACCCTTGAACTTGTCCACTCGGACGTCATGGGTCCTCTCCCCACCGAGTCCGTCGGAGAGCATGGCCGCTATGTCCTCACCCTCACAGATGACTATTCTCGCTACCGCTGGGTCTTCTGCCTCCGACAGAAGAGCGATGTCGCCCGAGCCATTCAGGACTGGCTCGTCCTCGCGGAACGCGAGTGTGGCCGCCCCCTCCGCCGCTTTCGCTCCGATCGCGGCGGTGAGTACATAGGTGAGGCCACGACCTTTCTCGCCTCCCGCGGGATCCACCATGAGACGTCTGCGCCCTACACACCCACCCAGAACAGCGTGTCCGAGCGGTGGAACCGCACCATGGCCGATGCCGTCCGCACCATGCGGGTCGAGTCAGGTCTCTCCGATGGCTTCTGTTTTGAAGCCATGTCCTACATGACCTGGGTCTGGAACCGGGTTCCCCACGGTCCCCTTCCCCGCCAGTCCACACCATACCAGCACTGGTGCGGTCGACGCGCTGACCTCCGCCCAGCTCGTGTCTGGGGCTGCGTGGCCATTGTGTGGCTGCCCGCCCCCCAGCAGGGCGGCAAGCTTACCCCCCGCGGACGCCCCTGCACCTTCCTCGGTGTGTCTCGTCAGTCCAAGGCCTGGCGCTTCTAGGACCCATCCAGACACTACATCGTCGAGTCCCGCGACGCCCTGTTCTTCGAGGATCTTTTCCCTCGCGACCTCATACGCTCCGGCTCGTCTGTGTCCCTCCCGTCGCGTGGGGGAGTGGTGGGTCCGTCCTCCGTCCTGTCGCCTCCGGGTGACACATCACTCCGCCCCTCTGAGCCGGTAGCGCCTGTCGCGTCCTCTGGCCCTCCCGGGCCAACAGCCCCACTGGCGTCCGCTGGCCCCTCCGGGCCAGAAGTCCCAGCCGCGTCCGCTGGCCCCTCTACGCCAGCAGCGCCTGTCGTGTCTGCTGGCCCCTCCGGGCCAGCAATCCCAGCCGCGTCCGCTGGCCCCTCTGAGCCAGCAGCTCCTGTCGTGTCCGCTGGCCCCTCCAGGCCAGCAATCCCAGCCGCGTCCGCTGGCCCCTCTGAGCCAGTAGCGCCTGTCGTGTCCGCTGGCCCCTCCAGGCCGGCAACCCCAGTCACGTCCGCTGGCCCCTCCGGGCCAGCAATCCCAGCTGCGTCCACTAGCCCCTCTGAGCCAGCCGCGCCTGTCGTGTCCGCTGGCTCCCCCGGGCCGGCAGCCCCAGTCGCGTCCGCTGGCTCCTCCGAGCCAGTAGCCCCGTCCACCTCCGTTGGCCAGTCGGACCCAGTACCATCTTCTGCACGACCGCGCTACACACGTGGCCCAAGCGGCAGCCTCCGACCTCGGCCGACAGTGAGCGCGCAGACCGCCGCACCGCGTCCCGTGGCGCCTCGACTCCCTGTGGCCCCACGTGTCTCCTCCACTCCCACAGTCGTAAGTGGGGACCCTGGCACGAAGGCTCTCGGCCTGACCACCTCGGCCATCATCGCAGACCTTCACCCTGACTCTGCACTAGGCTACGCCATGCTTCATCACGAGCATCGGCATGCTGTCGTGGCTACACTCGCCCGGATCCCACCTGGAGCTCGTGAGGCACACGCCCTCTCAGTCCGGTCCACAGCACGCCCAGAGGACCCAGCTACCCTGCGCGAGGCACGAGCCTCTCCTGAGGCCACCCATTGGGATGCTGCATGCGCTGAGGAGCTCGCTGCCATCCGCCAGCACCACGTGTATGACCTCGTCGACCTCCCTATAGGTCGGAAGGCCATTGGTGCCAAGTGGGTCTTTCGGCGCAAGTGGAAGCCTGACGGGTCCTTGGACAAGTACAAGGCCCGCCTCACTGCAAAGGGGTTTGCTCAGGTCCCTGGGGTCGATTACGACCAGATCTTTGCCCCAGTCGGTCGGTTCTCCACTAGCCGGGCACTCTTCAGCCTGGTTGCCCAGTATGGGTGGGAACTGCATCAGATGGACGTGAGCAACGCGTTCCTCCATGGCTCACTTGAGGGTGAGGAGCTCTACATGGTGCAGCCCCAGGCTTTGACGACGGCACTGGGAGAGTTTGGCGGCTGCGGAAGGCCCTCTATGGCCTGAAGCAGTCACCTCGGTGCTCGAACCAGGAGATCAACAGCACGCTTCTCTGTGGTGGCCTCCAGCGCAGCACCGCTGACCCCGCCCTGTTCATCAGCCCACGGGGTCAGACCCTCGCCGCAGTTCTGGTCTACGTCGACGATCTCCTCATTGCGTCGCCAGACACAGCCGCCATCCAGCGTGTCAAGGACTTGCTGCACACTGCCTACCAGATGAAGGATCTCGGGTCCGCTCGAGTCTTCCTGGGCATGGAGCTCGAGCATGATCGCTCACAAGGCGTCCTGCACATTCACTAGGCGGCCTATGTGCAGACCCTGTCCACTCGCTTCGCCGAGGACCTACCCCTCGTGCCTAGCGCATCTTCACCCATGTCACCCGATGGCCAGGTGAAGCTGAAAAGTCCTGACCCAGCTGTTGTGGGGGAGCCAGTTGATGTGACCACGTATCTNAGACATCGCGTTCGCCGTTAACCTCCTGGCCCAGTTCTCTCAGGAGCCGCGTCACCTCCACTTTGAGGCCGCGATCCGAGTACTGCGCTATGTCGTCTCGACCCCTCGGCGAGGCCTCATGTTCCGCCGTCAGCCATCCGTCATTGCAGTGGGTTACACCGACAGTGACTGGGCCGGCAGTCCAGACGGTAAGAGTCGCGCTGGGTGGATCTTTCTGGTCGGGGGCACAGCTGTGTCTTGGCGCAGTGGCAAGCAGGGGTGCATTGCTCGCAGCACTGCTGAGGCTGAGTACGTGGCACTTGGCTCAGGCGCGTGTGAGAGTGTGTGGTTGCGTCGTCTGTTGTCCGAGTTGCGTCAGTCTGTCGCATCCATGACCTTGCATTGTGACAATGAGAGTACCATGGCCATTGCAGACAATGACGGTGTGCATCACACTCGCACAAAGCACATCAATGTTGAGTATCACTATGTGCGTTCGTTGTTGCACGACGGCAGCATCAGCATCGTGTGGGTTGAGACAGCACGGCAGCTGGCTGACTTCCTGACCAAGGCACTGAAGCGAGACTCGTTTAAGAAGGCTGTGAGTTCTGTCGGCGTACCTCCGTGACTTGCTTTCTTTATCGCTGCCTGCACTTCTGCGTGTCCTGGGGGAGTTTGTTTGCTGATCGTGTCTCTGCCCGCCCATGTGCACTACGCCTGTGAGTCATGGGGGAGTGTTGGTTTTTTGCGCTCATTTGTGCTCCGTTGTGCCCTCCCGGCTTGTGTACATCGGCGTGCAGATGAATGACGGCGAGACTCGACGCTGATGGAGTGTCGTCCGGTGGAGCCGACGCACGCTGAGGCCGTCTTGCAGTACGCTGGAGTCCCCTCTCTCCGGCGTCGTGCTCAGCTCCATCGGCAGGCCTCCTCGGCGGTCGCGCTGTCGGCAGTCACTGCCACCGCAATCGCTGTTTGCATGCGTCTAGCGTGCACTGTCGTGCCTGCGTCGTCATGCGCTGCCTAGGGTCCCAGTTGCATGTTGTTTGGCCCTGTTTGGCAGCATAAACCGTCGTGGGCACTGCCTGGGTTCAGGCTGCCATAACTCCTTGCTACTATTTTTCTAGAAGATTCTGACCGCACGGCTGCGTTCGCAGCGTCGGTATTATGGTATGGTCCAGTTTTCAGGCAAAACGGACGACGCCCGGGTTTTGGGCTGTCGGCCGTCTGGCAGGCCTCACCGAGAAAACCTGCAAGCCTGAAATTAGCTTTTCTCTGATTGGCTGATGAACTGAGTAACAAGCTCTACAGAGCTGGGGGGGGGCTAGAACTTGGAGGGGTCTCCCATTGTTGTTCATTCTTGTTTCCTAATCAGTTACTATCAGTTTTCAGCTGCTTTCTGGCGCTAACTCTGGCGCGCGCGTTTATGAGTAACAAATCCAGAGCTTCCAGACTTAGACTCTAGAGCAGCAGACTGAGGGGGCAGCTGACTTAAGCAACTAGCGTGGAAGCCCGCACGCTGCATCAACAACGCTGCTCCCCCAACCTGCTGCATAGTTTTCTCTCTCTAGTTTGCCATGTGGGAAAACAAGAAAACGCGTGCTAGAGACACCCTCAAGCTTGGCATGGGTGTCGAGAAGAAAGCATCATGCAAGTAGTTCATGATGAGATGGCAGCATGTAAACAACCACGATGACATCATTAAAAATGCATGGGCTAGAGTAGGCTTGAAGAAGGTCTCCCTGGATGAATTTCAGCGCCATGCAAACGGAATTTATGGACACGTGATATTCGAAGATGAGGGTATAGAGGAGGAGGATGAGGTCCCGTGATTTTGTACATTTGAATATTTCAACAATGAGTTGTGTAACTTGTCTCCTCCTCTCCCTCTATGATGTTTGGTACAATGTAGTCCACTTCAATCTTAGTAGAAAAAAGGAAATGAACCCAATTCATGCATTGTTCGAACAATTTGAACAAACCTTTTATTGAAAACGTGGGTGAACATTCCATGCACCTTGAATTCACTGAAAACAAATTCAAATTACTTGAGTAGCACTTTGATTTCATTGAACGAAATCAATATCGACGACAAGAGAAACAATTGAAAGCCAATAATCTGAGAATTCGGGTGCCGGTCCCACTCCTTCGATGCGACCCATGCCCAATGCGCATCCACGGGGTCATACTATGCCGAAAACACGTACAAAAAAATGAGCATAAAAAGAAAAGCAACATAAAAACCTAAAGAGTAAAAATTTAAATCACTTCTACGTTGTACTGAATTTTAAGAGTCGCTTTCCTTGAGTCGAGCGTCACTATGGTACCTCTGATGACATACGGAGGAGGCTTTGTCGATGTCGAAATCTACAAAACGCAAGCTATTAAGTTTCAATAAAATAGTAGGTTTGAGTTAGTGATAACTTAAATAATGGGCGAAACCTGGAAAACGAAAAAATGTATGGTTGACGTTAGTTCTACTAATTTTGAATGGGGTGAAGTAGAAATCCTTCTCACAAATGGGGCGTCTCGAAGATAGTAGGCCGATAATTGGGGTGACCTGGAGTTAAGCCGAATGGATGTTGTCAGGTGAAGCTCGTCTCGTTGACCAGTCCGGATCTTGTGAGAACCAAAGCTAATACGTCGACTAGTCTGTCAAGGAATTTGGGTTGTTTTAGTTTGACCTTCGGATGAAACAAAGGAACGTTAGTAAATTGCAGGTTGGCGGACGTTCCGTGATTAGGTCAACGAACCAATGTCAATAGGTAGGCTACGTAACCCCAAAGAAGGCGGCAGAGGGACTCCCTGTGGCAGCTCTCGCGGAAAGACTCGTGCGCTCGCTCTGCCGTGCCGCAGTCCGGCGAGACTGGATCACCGCCTTCCCCGACTTGCCACTTCCGCTTTCTCTGCAACTGCGTCCTCACTGTCATCCTCACGAACTCCTCCCCCTCTCACCGTTTCACGCGCACCCTCACCGTACCATCACCATCACCCTCTCACAGAGGCTAATCCACTGTCTTCTAAATGCCTCCCTCATGGCTCAGACGCGGCAGCAGCAGCGGCAGCGACGGCTCCAACAAGGGCAGCAGCAGCAGGAGTGGCGGCGGCGTTGGTGGTAGCGGCAGAGGGCTCGGCGCAGGTAACCCGAATCCTGCTGGACCTGTAGCAGGGCCAGGGGCGGGGTCCCCTTCGAAGTCCCAGTCCGTTCTGTCCTCAACGCCTTTGCCCACTGCCACTCCCATTCCCACTCCTACCCCATCGTTCTCCACCCCCTTGGTCCCGACCTCCTCCCCTCTGCCCATGCACACTCCCCCTCCATCCTTCTCTACTCTCTTGGTTGCGCACTCCTCACCATTTCCCTCGCGCATTCCTTCTCAGGCACAAGAGAACACTCAATTCTCCTTCACACCTTGCCCCTCAGCCATGCCACCGCCATCCCTCTCCAGGCCGTTGTCCTCCTCCTCCCCCTCCTCCTATGCACCGCTGCCTTCGCAGCGACCGGCAAAAGTGCCGGTGCTGTCGCCCTTGGCATCGCCGTCGGCGTCATTGGCAACAGGTGCACACAGGCGGCCGAAGATCCCACCGTTGCCGGAGTCATTAGACGGGGCTGCTGTTGCAGCGCTCAGCAGCAGAGGCAACATCAGCAGCAGCAGAGGCGGTGCAGAGTGCGGCTCGACGGGCCTCACCGGAGCTCCCAGCGGCGACTGCCTCGGTGGGCGACCTGACGGGAGTTCTCTGGAGGCGACGGCGACCGCTTCTGCTGCGGCTGTCACCGCTGCAGCCGCCATGCCAAGGGACGATCCTGGCCGGCTGGCACAAAACGACGGCGCAGCGCTGCCCTGCTCCAGCGCTGGCTCTATTGATTCCAGGGCCCCAGGCCGGCGGAGCGCGCGGACGCTTCCACTGTCCGCGGGTCGCGACGTGGCTGCCGCCAAAGGTGGCACCGAAGGTGTGCCGCTGGCGAGCCCGTCCCCAATGGGTGGCGCATCTACTTCTTCGCATCCTGCTCGTCCGATGGATCGCCTAAGGCTGTCCATCGACAGCGGCTGCACTCAAGAAGGCAGCACCAACGGCAGCGGTAGAAGCGGCGGCCACGGGGACGATCTCACCAGCCCAGCCAGCTGCGCGTCCGCCCCCGTCACGCCCTGCGCTCCCTCACCACACGGCCTTCCCCCGACCCCCTCGTCTCTCCCTGCGCTGTTGGAATCCAAGGAACTGGAGGCAGCCCTCGAGGAGGGGTACACCCCAGGGCCCCTGTCGAGGGAGCAGCTGGCGGCGTTGGCGGACGTGCAGGCGGGGCAGCGTGTGGACGTCGTGGCGGTCATCGAGGACCTGATGCAGAACGAGGACCTGAACCGCTGCCTCGCGGCGGCGCACGCCATCCGCCTCGCTGCCAGGGACTTCCCCGGGGCCCGCGCTGCGCTGGGGCTGGCCGGGGCGGCCAAGGGGCTGCTGCTTCAGCTCGCGCCTCTGCTGCCGCCGACTCCGCAGTCGCCGCGGCCGCCGCTGTCGTCGGCGGAGGGTGGAGCCGGGCAGCGTGGATTTCGACAACTCTCGACAGGCTCGGAGGGAGCCTCACGGGCGGGTGCAGGAGGAGCAGCATCATGTGAAATAGGAGGAGGAGGAGGAGGAAGAGGAGGTGGAGGAGGTGGAGGTCATTGCAGTCCTGACACATCAGCGTCAGTGTCTGACTTTCACGTGCGGTGGAAACATGCAGCAGTGAGCAGTAGAGCCGACGACAGTTGCAGTGTAGCCAGGCCCTCTCATTCGTGCAGAGTGGAGGAAGGAGGCGGACAGGTGGAGAACGCCGCAGCGCCTGCTGGTCTGGCCTCAGCGGCAGCAGGAGGTGCAGGAGGCACGGCGGGTGCGGCAGCTGCGGGCGATGCGGGAGGCGGCGCAGGGGCGGCAGGGTCTGAGCTTGAGGAGGCGGTGAGGCAGGAGACGCTGCTGGCGATCATCAACCTCACGGCGGACTGCACGGTGAACAAGACCCTCATTCCTCGTCTCCTGCGCAGGCGGCACGCGGTCCACCTCCTGGTGCGAGCGCTGTCGGTGGGGCCTTCTGCGACGCGCCAGCTGGCGGCGGAGGCTGTCTTCAGCCTGTCACTCGAGGACTGCAACAAGAGCGCGTTCGCTGCAGCGGGCGCAGTAGAGCCCCTCGTCGCTTTGCTCGCCCCTCTCCCGCAGAAGGAAGCGAGGCCGTCGAGTGACGGGTCTGCGGCCTGGTCTTGCTTGTCCTCGTCGTCCTCCTCCTCCTATGTGTCGTTACACGCCCCCCCCTCCCCAAAGGGCGACCCCAGGTCTCCCAGACCGCCTTCATTTCCCCTGACTAGTCACAAGAGTGTACCTTGCCCTGCGTCTGCTGCTGCCGCCGGCGCCCATGGTTGCAGCAGCAGCAGTAGCAGCAGCCTCAAAGTCAGCAGCAGCACCAGCAGCAGCTGCGTCAGC